>MU186254.1:0-15568 GCA_016904865.1 Pissodes strobi | reverse complement strand
AAATAATAGATACAAGTTTCACGCACTTAAAAGCACATACATAGTAACACTAATTTCCGCAGCCATTATCGGCAAATTCACAAACTAAAAGTTTGCTTTTACATCATCTCATATGATGTGCTATTTCCGGCTCTATAAGGAAGGTATTATTTTAGAAAAGTGCACGAACAAGGTAGTAGTATTGGATAATTAAATAAATACATTAGGAAATACCACATTATAAAAAGAGGAAATAACATCTTATGGAAATATGTTTTTACAATATTGGAGAAATTGTAATGTAAGTGATACATGGATCTTAATATTCGCTACTATCGTAGTAGTCTGGCAACGATGCAATCACTTGCGCCTCGATCGCTATTATCCTTCCCTCTCTTACATCTTCGCTCCAAATTACATAGGTCCATATCCATGACGTCAACAGCTTAAATTTTGTGAGCACTATGTCCGTGCTGTAGCGGTATTGTTGGGTATTACAATATTTTTGTAACTTCCAAATGAGAAATGGTAATAATTCAACATAATTATTCGAAATTTAAATTAGCCTTAAATGCAGGAAGCTCTCAGTGCAGGAAACTCTCAGTGCAGAAACAGTGCAAGGTTTCCGGCCTAGTCCGCACCGTTTTCTCGCGCCGGCATGGCACAAAGTAAAGATTGTTAAAAGCAAGAAAATGCAGAAAATCTGTCAGTTGTGTCCCTACACTTTTAGCAAAATATTGGTAGCATCTGAGGATGACCTGATTGCTTTCGATTCTTTAGTTACAAAGATTTCTATTAATCGCGAGGTTATTTTTTTATTTAACCATTTAAGATATAATAATGAGATTATTTCGATATGTCAGAATAACTCAAGAGATTGGTGATAATATTCTCCGAAAAGTTAAATATGGTTGCAGCTATCAACAAATTTATACCCGTTCAATCTGAATTTTATTTCGATCACAGGGCATACGTTGGCTTTTAACGCTGACTTGCTTTTACTCGAACTTGCTTTGGCTGTGTGCGTCTCAATTTAAAAATATGCTATATTTTCAATGCTTAAAAGCGCGAGACAGTGTTCGTTACCGGTAATCGGGAAATATACCCTCAGTATGAAAGTTTGAAATGACAAGTGTGAGTTTCAGAGAGAGCAGTGAAAAAGGCGTAACTACATTATCAATAATTTGGCACTGTCAGATTGTCATGGCGGAAATGGAATTTGATCTCTGTTTTTGGAAAATGGTGCAAAGAACGAGAAATTCAAGATACAACAAGATGCCTTGATTGCGTTTTTTTTAAAGGTCGACCCATAAGAAGGCTTAATTTTAGAAAGAATATTGACATAAGTAAATTTCACAAATTGACCGCCCTGCTCTAAATAAAAACCTTTGGTTACAAACTAAATAGCAACGGTACTCACTGGAGATAAAGTAAATAAGTTCTTATCGGAGGTCTTAGATGAAAGCTTTATTGCAGGGGCAGTGAATTACTCCAAGTAATGGTAATCGAGGATGATGTAACAGAATGTAGGTCTTTCAACGTTGATCAACATTAAAATGCTTAAAAGCAATAGAGGAATCTTCGTTGTTAAAAACTATGATAAGAATAAAATCAATTTCATAATGCTACTTACAAAATATATAGGTTTGGAAGGCTGAGACTCCTCGCTTCAAATATTTTATGTGTGTCGTGTCTTGCTAAACGCGACTATTATATTCGGTGTTAACCGGCCTTTAAAATGTCATACGCCAATCGGCACTGGATGTAAAAAGAAAACGTCGACAGGAACAACAAATTTGCGGATGCTTGACAATAGAAAATGTACGAGTTTTCGGAATACATCTTAGTATAATTAACTAGTGTTTTATTTACTTAAAGCACAATAATTGGCGAGGTAGCGAGGGATTTTAAGATGACAGCGTTAATTGGATCCATTGAACCTTATGACATGAATTCTAGTTTTAAAAGCTACTTGGATAGAGTGAACCATTTGTCTTGTGAGGTGTCAGATGGAAGAAAGTTAAGTTATTTTATTACATTAATTGTGGGACCTACGTATGAAATTAGAAAAAATTGGTAGCGCCAAAGAAACCAGCGGATAATACTCACAAGGGAGTAGTCGAAGTATTAAGGAAACATTTTTGTCCTTCAAAGTTAATTGTGGCATATTTTATATCCAGATTATGTAAGAAATTTCTAAATGTTTTTAGGGATCATGGAGTCATTAAAGCCAGTATGATGCTTAAAGAAAATGCACCGCCGGTGTCTCATAAAGCATATGCTGTTCCTCACTGTGTGATTGATTTCTCAAATGCAGCTTGAAGTTGAGGAAAAATCAGAGAAATTATTTGTAATAAATACTCATAAGGGCTTATTCGCTTGGGATTAAATGTGCTCATGCACAATTTCAAGCTGCAATGGATAATATTCTACCCGGGTTAAAAATACTGCTTGTTACCTTGATGATGTGATCGTGTCAGGGTAGAATTTAACAGGCTGTGAACAAACTGTTTGAAAGAATAAGAAAGTTTAGTGTGTGTGTTAATATGTATAAGTGCAAATTTTTCTGCAAGGAAGTAGAGTTTCTTGGATTTACTCTAAGTGGCCAGGGAATAACACCTTTAGCTTCTAAGGTTGACGACATTGTAAATGCTCCTGTACCAAAACATCTTACACAGCTAAGGTCTTATTTGGGACTTTCGAATTTTTATAGGAAATTTTTGCCAATGGTTTGTAATGATTTGCGGCCACTTTTTTATTTAGAAAAAAGGTGTTTCTTTTATTTGGTATAACTAGTATCAAGCAGCATTTGATTATAGTAAAAATTGTTAGCTCAAAGTAAAATCCTTAGTCATTATGGCCCATCTTTACCCCTAGTTATATTTTCAGATGCCTCCCCTTACGGAGTCGGTGGGGTACTTGGCCACATTATTGACAATGTAGAAAAGCCTATTGCCCTTATCTCTAGTACCTTGACGAATATACTGTAGAATTATTCTCAAATTCATAAAGAAGTGTTATCTATAATATTTTCAGTCTCCAAATTCCGCAAATACATCTATGGGCACAAATTTGTTGTTCCTACTGATCATCAACCCCTTCAAGTGTAATTTGGGTCTAAAAATGGCATTCCAGTTTTGGCAGCATCCCGACTTCAATGCTGGTCTCTACAGTTATCTGCTTTCGATTATGAAATTCAGTATCATATATCATTTGAAACAGCAGTGCAAATGCCCTTTCTCGACTTCCATTAAAAGACGAAATTTGCAAGAGAGTATGTACCCTGTTACAGTTTTTTTCAATTCACAAAAACGGAGTAGGAATAGCGGTCGCAAAAGAAATCAACGCCTCAGTCAAAAAAATGTTATACCCTATAACTTCTTATATACCTATTGCACCCTAATATGTGTCTTAATGCACAATTTTGTTTTCTCTGTAAGACTTCTATATCACACTTTTGAAATATAGGTATACATAACGGTAGCACAGTAATTGAAATGGGGCAGTACAATTGTTTTAAAGATTAGAAGTTGTGACCAAGAACTTAAATTATTACCTATTCTACATAAATAATTAATTTTTTTTTATTTTTTTTTATTATATAATTTGCATGATTTGAGAAAGTTAAGTTTGCATCTATGATAACTCCTAAATATTTAAATTCTTTAACTCGCGCAATTTTCTTGTTAGCTATTAGAATATCACTGTGATTGTATGTATCTGTCATAATATATCTATTTTTAAGAATCATAACTTTTGTTTTATTTACATTTACGCTTAAACTATTACTACACAGCCATTTATACAGTCTAACTAAATCTTCATTAATTTTTTGAACTATATTCTCTATATTCTCACTTTAAATCAATAAGATTGTATCATGAGCAAAGAGCTGTAATTCACAGTTATTAATGACATTAACAATATCATTGATGTATAGCACAAACAAGTCCGGTCCCATGACTGCCCCTTGGGGAACCCTATGCTTATTTTCTTTAACTGTGGATACTTCGCCATTGTATTTTGTTTGTTGACTTCTTTCTTGCAGATATTCTGTGAATCACTTTAAGACACTACCTTCTAAACCATATTTTTGTAAGATGAGCAACTCTCTGTTTATTGTCTCAAAAGCTCTGCGAAAGTCAATGAATAACACTCCTACAACTTTTCCTTCACTTAGTGCAGACTTCCATCTGGAAATAACTGTTTGTAGTACACTTTCACATGAGTGTTTTCGTCTAAATCCAGCTTGAAAATTAGTCAGTAACTTCTTTTTATCCACATTTTCCCTCATTTGATTATTTGTCAATTTGTCACAGTTTCTAATAATTTTTCGTATATTGGCACCATATTGATTGGTCTATATTCTTCACACTGCTGAGTTCTGCGTACTTTTTCAATAGGTACTATTGTGGTTAACTTTCACTTTTCAGGAAAACAACCTTTTTCCAGACTAGTGTTAATGAGGTCCAAAAATTTGTCGCCAATCACTTCAAATGATAATTTCAGAATCTTTGAGTTTACTCCGTCCACACTGCTCGGTTTATTTTTCACGTTTTTTACTACTTTTTTGAGATCAGTCATTTGTAGAGTTGCCAGTTGTAGAGTTTTAAACTGAGTAAACTTCTCTTCAGGTGTTTTAATATTACTAAGTATTTCTTCTACCTCTGTTCTATTTATGTCTTTGGCAATAGGGGAAATACTGTCTAAAAAGTAAATATTGAATTTTTCAGCTATATTTTTATTTTCATTCTCAAGCATGCCATTGAACACAATACCTTGATAATTTTTGCTTTTCCAATCATTATTAACAAAGTTCTTTAGATACTTCTACATTTCCTTTGAGTCCCCCTTGACCTCATCATTTTTTTCTTGATAATAGTACCTTTTTTGTTCTCTTATCAGTTGAACTACTCTATTTCTTTGTTCTCGATAGTATTGCCAGTCTTGCTCTGTTCTTGTTATTAGAGCCTTTTTGTATTTCTTATCTCGATCTTTCTTTAGTGGTGCATGAACATTAAATTTATTTAATATTATTTGTACCAAATAATCTGTTGCTTGAGCTGAGAGGGCCAGTCACAACTTATCAAATCAAGCTGAAACTGTAGCTCATTAAAATTTTTCATATCTCGATAAGTGTACTTCTGAGGGCTGATATATATACAAGGAAAGTCTACTTTTAGTACTGCATGGTCAGATATTGTAGGGGTGTGATGTATCTGATATTCTAATTCCTTTTTGTTAGTTACAATGAGGTCAATTATTGTTGCTGTATTCTGAGTAATGCTTGTGAAATTCTGTACAATTTGGTAAAGTCCATTTCTCTGTATAATCATGTTTAACTTTCTGGAATAGTATGTATCTCTTGCTGTGTTTATATTAAAATCGACAATCATTATGAATATTTCATGCCTAACTGCGTAGACACCTAATATTTAATCCAGTTTATCCAGAAATTCATTATCATTAGAAGATGGAGCGTGGCAGACATTTAAAATATTATATTTTTGGTTGTTATCAGATAAGTTTACTCCTGTAAGCCACATATTCTTATCCAATGTTACACTACGCTGTTGCCTAAATTTTATTTGCTTTTTCACATATATCGAAGAACCTCCTGTATGTCGGCTCGTTGAATAACAATGCACTGCTTCGTACCCATCAATTTCCAATCCACTTTCCTGAATGTCTTCCGTTATGTGAGTTTCTGCTAGACAAATTGCAACAGGATTCTCTTTATGAACTAACCAATTTAACTCCGTTTTTGTGATGTAAAACTCTGTATGTTCAGATATAGTAATTGTTGATTCTTTAATTGCTATTTACTTGGCTTATTAAATATTTCTGGGTAGTTAACTCTTCTCTGTAGCTGTTCAAAAATTATTTTGTACGCGCCACATTTTCTGTTAAATGCTGCATGGTTATAGTCTATATTGGGTATTTTAAGCACTTCTTTGGCATGTTTACAATTTATGCAAATTTCAACATTACTATGACAGTCTTCTAACTTATGGTTTCCGCTGCATTTTGGACAAATTACTTGATTACTTCTACACTCCCCTGCCATGTGACCAAACTTCCAACATATGTAACACTGCACTACATTAACATGTTCAAAATATCTGCATTTTCTCCATCCAATAAACAAAACTGAATTTTTGGTAATTTGATGGTACACATTCTCATCAGTCTGAACTATTGCCACATTTGACTTTTTCCTCCTATCTTCATAAGTACCAATTACCTTTATATTGCCTTTGCCCTGTTCTGTTGAAATACTATCCTGCAGAACTAGTTTCTCAATGAATTCACTATATTCATCGTTTGAGTTTTCTAACAGTTTTTTTCTCAATGTTAATAATCTTCAATTTTGGGATTTTCTTTTGTGGGACTTTTACTTCGTACTTTCCATCCAGAAAATTTTTAACTGCTTCTGATATATTTATTATGTCTTCGGCTTTCTCACAGCTGATAGCAATACCACCATCTCGTATAAATTTTACTCTCGATACGTCTGCTCCAATTACAGAGGGGTTAATTTGTGTCTGAACAGCTTTTTTCTTGCCAGACTATCTTGTTGTTTATCTAGTGGTTTTATGACAATAACTTCTTCGGGCTTTTTTTTCTTGACTATTCATTGTAATTTGGAATATTTGGTACTGGCATTTGAACTGGTTGGTGCTCTAGTTTTAGGAGCTGCTGTTTTACTTCTTTCATTAAAATGATTAGGCTTGGTATTCTTACAACTAAAAGCAAGTCCAATAGATACAAACATAATAAAGATCTACGCCCCTACCGCCGATAAAGAAGAGCAAATTATAGAAGAATTCTACGAACAAGTAAACTCGCTTATTAAACTAAGAAAAATCGACGAGATCACAATGATAATTGCCGATTTTAACGCTAAGATTGGAAAAGGAAAAGAAGAAAACTTGGTAGGCGAGAAACGATAGAGGAAATCTACTCCTACAATTCTGCAAAGAACAGCAATTTGTAACACCTTATTCGTTCAACTTCCACCACGCAAACTTTATTCGTAGGCTACACCAGGTGATACAGCAGACCACATTATAGGTAATCAAACTGACTATATAACCGTCTCCAAAAGATTCCGCAATGCTATCAAAACCGTTAAAGCATACCCAGGTGCAGACGTTTCGTCAGACCACAATCCGCTAATTTTTAGGATTGAAACAAAACTAAAAAGAACAACTAAAACCCAACAAAACAACAAAATAGATATTCGAAGGCTCAGGGAAGACGCAGTTAAACATAAAGTAAAATAAGAACTACAAATCGGATTAGAAGAAATAGTGGCAACCCCAGAAGAACCCCTACAAAAATGGAACAGAATCGCCCAAGTTATTAGAAATACCAGTGAAAAGTACCTAAAAAAGATACGTGTGAATAAGGAATGGATGACAGACGAGATCCTGAGCCTATTGAACCAGATACGAATACTTAATAACAAAAACAGAGAAGAGTATCGTTCAGTACACACGACAATAAAGAAGAAAATCAAAGCTGCAAAAGAAGAATGGCTGGCAGAGAAATGTAACGAGATTGAGGAACTAGACAGAATACATGATCATTTAAATACACACAGAAAGATAAAGGAAATTACACATACCAGGAAGAAAACCACCCAATGAACTCTGGTAGACTCAGATGGTAAACTTATAACAGAAATTACAGATAAGCTAAATACGTGGAAACAATATATTCAAACAGCATTCTGACATGATAGACCAGAACATTACAATATTGATGAATCTGAAACATGCCCACGCACAACAAAAGAAGACGTTGAGAGAGCTATTCACACTATGCAAAAGAATAAATCACCTGGACCTGATGAAGTTCGCGTAGAATTGATAAAAATATTATGCGACAGTAACACAGATTTCTCAAATCACGGGAAGGAATCTTCAATCCCATCATTGATACAGGAAAAATACCTCCTGCTGGTTAGTGTCTTCTTTCATTGTCCTCCCTGGAAAGCCTCGAGCCAATGTCTGCGACCAATACAGACTCGTTAGTCTAAACAATCACATCGTCAAGGGGTTCACCAAGATCATTCACAGCAGAATATACAGAAAATGTGACTTATACACCAGCGAATCTCAATTTGGCTTTAGAAATGTCCTGGGAACTAAAGAGGCAATCTTTTCATTACTAGTTCTAGTGCAACGCTGTAGGGACATAAACTGCGATGTGTACGAATTGATTCAGTCTTATTTTGTGAATCAAACAGAGAAGTGCTCTTAGGCACTAAAATTTACCATAGGGCTAGTTCTAAAGTCAATTTGTAAATAAAACAAAAAGCTTTAGTATTATATGAATATTTTAATAAGTTATTTTACCTGAAAATAACTAGAAACTCATAAATATACAAAATATAAACAATAAGTGAGTATACGTAGTCAGTGCTACAATATCAGTCAAGGCAAAATATCGACCTTGAAGAATGTGACATGAATAAATAAAATACAATATACAAGCGATATAACAGAATTAGTATTACCTTAGAGTCCACTTATAAGCTAATATGTACACTATTGACGAGAAACGTTCAATGTTCAGGTTATCTTCTAACACTGGGGGGAAGTCACTTTGACAAAACACTTGCTAGGCCTATATCTAGCTTCTATGTACAATGTAGTTCTATTTCTTGCAAATAGGAATGACTGAAGTGTAGTGGTTTGACTGGTATGCAGTTAGTGCATATTGGCACGGCTATTATGAAGCCTTTGTGGCATGCGTTTTCTACACGCAGAAATTATTGTAAAACACGCCTCGCAATTCGCGTAGGTATGCTAAGCTAAGTGAATTGGAATAGCACTTATGGGAGACTTTATATTTTAATAAAGCCGAGAGAGTATTCAGAGATTGGGTTTGTAAACGTTTGAGCTTACTTACTTGGCCTTTTGCCTTGGGTACGATTAGTACAGTGTTAGAGAATTAGAGAAACCTCCATGGCTGTGTGCGCCATGAGGAGCGATTTGGGTATCGCGACTTGCTTAAACGAGGGCCAGTTAAGAAGTGATTTCTCGAACGGGAGAAGCTTCGTCTGTCGACGTTTGGCGTTCATATTACGTCAGTAAAGGGCAAATAACATAAATATAGAGAAATTGCGTAAAATCTTAGCAACACCGGTTGTCTAAATTAATATTATGAATTTTAATACAAATCCGGTTGAAATCTGCTGATTAGTTTTCATGAAATTTGAATATTAAAGATGTGAATTTTAGGGAATTTTAGTTTAGGTGAACTGGCTATCCTGTAGGATGCGCTGTGATTGGTCGCCTCGGTCGCCGGGGTTTAGCGGGAAACGCTATGATTGGTCAGATGAGTTTAGGATGCGCGGCCGGCTCCAAATGAGTAAAGGTGGTTACAACAGATGGCGCTAGTAATATCGCCAAGGTTTTAAATTGTTTGGTATGCGAGGACAGTGGCGTGGAATGTTAAACTGTACGAAAATTAAATCGTTAGATTTGAAGACGTGTTCAAAAATGGTTTTTGAACATACTCCCCCCCTTTGACAGCTCTGCTTGTCAAAACACAACGTTAACCTGGGCATGCGTGAATTCACGCAGAAAATATAAAATACACGCAGTAGGTATACAAAAAACACGCAAGGGAGAATACCTTGTTGAGGCTCATGAGATAAGAGCAAAGATAATGGCTGATAGCTGTAAGGAGGTTACTTAGTTGTCAAACTTAGGAAGAGGACATAACTTGGTTATGTTTCTTGAAAAGATGCCTTTATTGGTCTTGACTTTTGCAAGTCTAATGTTACCATCCTTGCCTGGAATAACTTCTAATACTCTGGCCAAAGGCCACTCTAAGGGTCTGGTATTGTCCTCTTTTAATAGAACAAGGTCATTTACACTAATATTGGGTTGCTGTGATATCCATTTAGGTCCTATGTTGAAGTTGATTGAGGTATTCCTTGGTCCATCGTGACCAAAATTGTTGTTGAATTTGAGTTACTCTTTGCCAACGATGCAAGCGATTTATGGGTGTCTTGGAAACATCAACTTCAGGGTAAGAGGTGATTGAAGTTCCTATTAGAAAGTGACCTGGGGTCAAACAGTTTAAACCTGAGCTATCTGACGAAATAGGATGAAGTGGTCGCGAATTTAGTATGGCTTCAACCTGCGTGAGGATGGTTGAAAATTCTTCAAATGTGAAACATTGTTCACCAACTAAGCGTTTCAAGTGATACTTAGTGCTTTTGACGGCTGCTTCCCACAGACCGCCCCAGTGAGGAGAATGAGGGGGAATGAAATGCCATTGTATTTCATTCACCGATAAGAAGCCAGTCAGTTCCTCTTGAGCCTTTGCGGACGCTAACAAGTCATAAAGTTCCTTGATTTGGTTATTGGCTCCCAAAAAGTTTGAGCCATTGTCGCTAAATATTTTCGAGGGACATCCACGTCTAGATATGAAACGCTTAAGACATGCCAAAAATGCTGGGGTAGAAAGACTTGATACTAGTTCCAAATGCACAGCCTTTGTTACCATACACACAAATACAGCTATATACGCCTTTTCAACTTTCGAACTTCGCAAATTTGAGGATTTCACGAAGAAGGGTCCGCCGAAATCGACTCCTGATTTTGAAAAGGGACGAGATGGAACCACTCTATCTTTAGGGAGATCTGACATTATTTGCTGACATGATTTTGCCTTAAATTTGTGACATGTAACACAATTGATTGAAATCTTTTTAATTTCTTTTAATCCGTTGAGAGGCCAATATTTGAGGCGAATATTTGACAGCACCGTTTGAGGACCGGCATGCCCTAATCTTATATGCTCTCTTAGCAGTATGAGTTTAACTAGGTGACTTCTTGAAGGCAACAAGATTGGGAATTTTTGTTCATAAGGGATCGATGCATGAGATAATCTGCCTCCCACTCTGACTAAATTGTCTTGGTCGAGGAATGGATTTAACCTTGAAATTTGTTTGTTTGTTATTTCTGATTTTTCAGAATTTAACTCGCGAATTTCTGACGAGAAGCTTTGAGCTTGAAGGGATTTGAGAATAAAAATTTCTGACCTTTTTATTTCATCTACTGACAAAGGACCAGACAATCTTTGAGCGTTTGGTTTGCAATTGTTTGTAAACCTGAATGTATAAGCAACTGATCTTAATAATCGATTGAAATTTGAAAACCTTTCAAAGAAATGAACCCATAGATTATCATTTGTAATGAGCAAAATAGTCTTTGTTTTTCTTTCTTCTTCGTGTGTGTTTTTGACCTCCTGTTTGCGATCATTTAGAATCAATTCATGGCTTTGGAGAAAACAGGGGCCTCGCCACCAGAGATTTGCGAGCTTGATTTGATCAGAGGTTAAACCTCTTGAAAGGTGATCAGCTGGGTTATGTTTGGTTGAAATATGACGCCATTTAAAATCGTGAGTTAGAGTTTGTATTTGAGATATACGATTAGCAACGAAAGTGTTATATCGAGAAGGATGCGAGTTAAGCCAAGCTAAAACGACTTCTGAATCGGTCCATAAGTTGATGCTTTGAAATGAAAATCTTTTTTCAAAAATTGACATAACTCGAGTCACTAACCTTGAGAGCAAGAGAGCGCCACAAAGTTCCATGCGCGGAATACTAATTTCTTTTATTGGGGCAATTCTGCTTTTTGAAGTGATAAGCTGACACGATACTGTTCCGTTCGGGTAAACAGCTCGTAAATACACACAGGCACCATACGCCATACGACTAGCATCGGAGAAACCGTGCAGTTGAACCGATGAAGTGACATCAGAGAGAAAGTATCTGGGAATTTTTAGTGATTTTAGTTTGGGTATGTCTTTGTAAAAAGAAATCCATTCTTTGAATAATTCGTCATCAAGTGAATCATCCCATCCAATTTTTGACATCCAAATTTTTTGCATTATAATTTTGGCTACCACAATAATTGGTCCAATTAAGCCTAGGGGATCGAACATTTGAGCAATTTTTGACAATACCGTCCGCTTTGTTATGGAGGTTTGTAAGGAGAATTCGGGAACAGAAATAGAGAACTCATCGGAGTTTGGATCCCAAAATATGCCAAGAACCTTGTTTGAAGTTCCTTCAATTTCAATGTTGTAACAATCTTGATTCGTGGGTGAGTCGTTTGGTAAAATGTTCGAGTTGGAGCACCATTTGTGCAAATTAAAGTTCCCTAAACTACAAAGTTTATTAAGTTGGTGATATAGTTCTAACAATTGCTCATGGGAGTCTTGTCCACACAGAGCATCGTCTACATACATTTGTGAGAGGACTACCTCGGTGGCTAAAGGGAAGTCATGCTGATGTAACAAGGCAAGTTGTTTTATGGCTCGTGTTGCTAACCATGATGCGCAACTGGTACCGTAAGTTACGGTCGATAATTCAATGCATTGGAGTTCTTGAGAAGGACTGTCACGCCACAAAATGTTTTGGAGAAAGGTTTGGTTAGGGTTCACCTTCACTTGGCGGTACATTTTCTGAATATCGGTAGTGAGAACGAACTTAAAGCTTCTGAATCTGAGCAAAATATCATAAAGATCAGGCTGAACTGTGTAGCCTTTAAGCATAACATCGTTGAGAGAGTTTCCTGATGTTGTTTTCATTGAGCCATCAAACACAACACGGATTTTGGTGCTTTTGTGATCTTCGCGAATGACACAGTGGTGTGGTAAGAAAAATTTATTTTCGCCATTTTCATTTTTTAAAGAGAGAGGCACAATCTGAGCGTGATTGAGTGAGAGATATTCATCAATAAATTCCTTATATCGTTTGAAAAGTTCTGGACTTTTTTCGAAGCGTCGTTCTAAGTGTGAAAATCTTTTTTTGGCAAGAAAAAATGATTCTCCTAATTGAAAATCTTCCTTGGGATTTTTAAGGGGAAGATCTACTTGAAAGGCACCGTTTGCTAATCTGAGAGTAGTGTCGAGAAATATTTGCTCAGCCATCGTGTCATCAGGGGACATATTAATAGTATCTTGAGATGGTGAACTGTCTTCAATTGACCAAAATTTTTCCAGAAGTTCGTCAAGGGGTTTTTCTTCAACAGAGTTTTGCAAAAAGAAGCATCGGTTTTTATTTGAAACTTGACGATTATTATTTGGAATCACGGCATGAGGAGGAATTATTCCAGAAATAATATAGCCTAAGTGAGTACCGACTAATGTGAGAGATTGGGCATCAATCTTTATCATATCACCGGAGAGAATCTTATAATAGACATCAGCACCAAGCAGAATGTCAACGGGTGAGGGCTTGTCAAAATTGGGATCGGCTAGAATCACATCATTTGGTAAATTCAACCTTCGCTTGTTGATTTTAAATTGAGGTGATTGTTCGGTGATAGTGTCTAATACACAACAATTAACTGAAATGCTAAATCTATGTTCGACTGTGGAATCAAGTTTAAGAGAGACAACTTGGTTAGAGTGTTTGACGTTCCCGCCAATTCCAGAAATTTCAATTCGTTGATGGCTAGGGGACAATCCCAATTTTTTCACGAGAGAGTTTGTTACTATTGAGATTGTGCTTCCAGAGTCGATTATAGCTCGCGCTGTGACGACACGTCCGCGCTTGTCACGCATTTTTACAAGAGCAGTAGCTAACAACACTTCGCTATCGTCAGTGGCAAAAACTGAGAGAGTTCTATGATTATTGATATTATTATTATTAGGGGGCATGTTTTTATTTGATTTGTTGTTTTGAGGATAGCGCTGATGGCGATCGAGTTGTGAGTCACTTCCATAGAATACCCGAGAATTAATATTTAAAGACCCATTGTCTCTTAAATCATTTAAAGAATTTCGATTATCATTGCCTTTATGGCTATCATTATGAAAATCCCGATGCAATAGTGTGTGATGTTGTCTTTGACAAATACGACATGAACGAAATGTGACACAATTTTTTGCTTGATGCCTAAGACTCAAACAGTTAAAACAACCTTTGTTTTTGTTAATGAAATCAGTTTTTCTGTGATGCGGTAAATTTTCAAACTTTGTGCACCCGTAAATTCGATGATTAGGATTTCCACAAAATGTACACTTTACTTTATTAAAGCCAGAGAACCTGTCATTGCCCAAAAATTCATTACGATTATATGCATTTTTTGCATATTCATTGCGAGGTGGCGCTTGATTGCCTTGCGCATGAGAATATTTTTTGTTAAGTGCATTGTTTGGGTTGGAATACTTGTTTCCGGCAGCAAGTTTATCAATTTGAGATTCAGAAAGATCCTCTAACACTGTACAACGTTTTTCTAAGAACTTGAGAAAATCGCCAAAAACTGGCAACGTTGCCTGAGCGGTTGCTCCTGAGAAAGAGCCTCTTTCAGCCATGTAAGCCTTTCTAGTGCCATAGTCTAATTTATTAGAGAACATGTAAATCAGAATCAAATTCCAATGTTCGACAGGAATATTTTGATTTTTTAATGAATCAAAGTTTTGCTTAATTTGAACCATAAAATCCCTTAATGATTGTGCAGTTACTTTACTTAAGGGAGGTACGTCTAATAACTTCTTTATATGAGCAAAAATTATAGATAACTGATTATCATATCTTTGTTTTAAAGTGTCAATAGCAATTTGCAAATTATCTGACGTTAATTGCAATGTATCAATTAAGTTGAGAGGCTCGTTCTTTAAATATGATTTCAAATATATTAACTTTTGAATATCAGAGAGTGATTGATTATTCAAAATTAGCGTTTCAAAAAGTTGATAAAATGCATTCCATTTTGTCAATTCACCATTAAATTGAGGAATATTTAATTCAGGTAATTTTACATTTGGAGTACTCGATTGCACATTTTGCAAGGGTGCTGGAGATTGACCTTGAACTTGAGCCTTAGAGCTGCTATTTAGATTCTTTATTTTGCCCTTTAAATTGGCAACTAAATCATAAAAAATGTTTTCGACAATTTCTAATTCATTATCTGTGGGGTCGATCAGTTCAATTTCTTCTTGAACTTGACAAAATTTAGAAAAGTTAAGAGTAAGGGCTTCTAACCTAACCTCAAAGCAGAATACATCAGTTTCTGTGTCGCGATGAGTATTGTACCAATTGCCAATACGAGTAATAGAGCCTTTATGGCCTCCTCGAGACCTTTTGAGATCTTCTAGCTTAGTCATTTTTATTTACAATTACAACAATGCAAAATGAGAAATGTTTCTAACTATTAACATTTATAGAGTGCTAAATACAATGAGGATCAATCAACTTTGATTATAAAAGTGGTTGCATTACCTAAATGTGAGAATTTATTCGAGAAATGTACATATAACATGAGAATATTGTGATCCACAATGCAAGAAATACATATACGAGACAATAAATATATATATGGGACAACAATATACTTACGAGGCAAGAAATATATATACGAGTCAACTATAGTACGAGTTACGAGATAACTGTATTATGAGCTTCAATATAGTGAGTCGAGAGTGAGATATGACATTAATCTGTCATTGGTTATCAAAATATTCATGAAAATACTAATTTGTTTAAAAATCCGGCTCGAAGGACCATTTTGATTCAGTCTTATTTTGTGAATCAAACAGAGAAGTGCTCTTAGGC
>MU186253.1:71036-81547 GCA_016904865.1 Pissodes strobi | reverse complement strand
CCACTTGCTCTTTAAATGCGAACCTAATTTTCTACTTATGATTTTTTTTCTATAAAAACTTGTTTCTAGAATTTTTAAAGTTTTACCAACTATCTAATTTTCTGAATTTTTTTCTCCATAAATAAAGACCTTTTTTCTATCTAGAAAAATAAGTTTCTAAGTTTTTAAACAACGTTTTATTCAAAATTTCTTTTTTATTTTATTTTCTTCATAAAAATATGTTTCTTGAGTTTTTAACAAAGTGTTACCCAGTTTCTAGAGTGTTTGAAAGCTTTATCAACTTTTTCTTTAAATTCTGGCCTAATTTTCTTAGTTTGATTTTTTTTTCTCAATAATATTACGTTTTCAGGATCTTTAAACAATGTTTCGCTCACTTTTTCTTTAAACAAGGACTTACATTTTTTCCCCTATAAAAACATGTTTTTAGAGTTTTTAAACAACGTTTTACCAAATTTTTCTTTAAATACGGACCGAATTTTCTTTTTTTGATTTTTTTCTTCTATAAAAATATGTTTTCAGAACTTTTAAATAAAATTTTGTCATCTTTTCTTTTAAATATGTACCTTATTTTCTTTTTTCAGTTTTTTACCCTATAAAAATACGTTTCTAGAATTTTAAACATTTTATTTATTTCTCTTTTTTCCCCTTTTTTTCATAAGAAGACGTTTCTAGACTTTTTAAACGCTTTCTCAACGTTTTACAAACTTTTTCTTTAAATACGGACCTAATTTTCGTATTTTCAAATTTTTTCTGCATCAAAATACTACCTAATATTCCTTTTTTTATTTTCTTCTCTATAAAAAATGGTTGCTAGGATTGCTAAACAACGATTTACCATTTTTTTCTTTAAATATGGACGTACTTACTAAAGTTTTTGTAAAACGTTTTACCATTTTTTATATATTTTTTTTATAATTATGAACCTAATTTCCGTTTTTTCAACTTTGTTTATCAAAATACGTTTTTAGAGCTTCTAAACAACGTTTTACCCGCTTTTTCTTTAAATATGAACCTAATTTTAATTTTTCAATTTTTTCTCCATAATAATGGGATTTTAGAATGGGTAAACAAAGTTTAAAGGACTTCTTCTTTAAATACGCGTCCTAACTTCCTTGATTTGATTTTTTCTTCTATTAAAAACATTTTTAGAGATTTTACCAGATTTTTGATTAAATATTTACCTAATTTTCCTCTTTAAAAACACAATTTTAGAGTTTTTGAACGTTTTACAAAATTTCTTTAAACACGGATTCAATTTTCGCATTTTCAATTTTTTTTCTGCATCAAAATACTACCAAATTTCCTTTTCTGATTTTCTTCCCTCTAAAAATTTGTTTCTAGGATTGCTAAACAACGTTATACAACTTTTTCTTTAATTACTGACGTAATTTTCTTTTTTCAATTTTATTTCTCTATAAAAGTACTTAGAGTTTTTGAACAACGTTTACCATTTTTTCTATAAATACGGACCTAATTTTCTTTCCCAACTTTTTTTTTTATAAAAATACGATTTTAGAGTTTTTAAACAACGTTTTAACCCGCTTTTTCTTTAAATATTGACCTAATTTTATATTATCAACTTTTTCTCCATAAAACTAAGATTCCAGGGCTTTTAAGCAAAGTTTTAATGGCTCCTTCTTTAAATACGGGTCCTAACTTCCTTGCTTTGATTTTTTTTCTCTATTAAAACACTTTTAGAGATTTTATCAGATTTTTATTTTAATGCTTACCTAATTATTTAATTTTTTCCTCTTTAATAATACAATTTTAGAGCTTTGAGCAAAGTTTTACAAACTTTTTTTTTAAATACGAATTTAATTTTCGCATTTTCAATTTTCTTCCTGAATCAAAATACTGCCAAATATCCTTTTTTTATTTATTTCCCTCTAAAAATTTGTTTCTAGAATTGCTAAACAACGCTTTACCAACTTTTTTCTTTAAATACGGACCTAATTTTCTTTTTTTTTAATTTTATTTTATATGTCTATAAAAATACTAGAGTTTTTGTACTGCGTTTTACCATTTTTTTATCTATAAATACGAATATAATCTCCTTTCTTTCAACTTTTTTTTATATAAATGCCTTTTTAGAGTTTTTAAACAACGTTTTGCCCGCTTTTTCTTTAAATATTGACCTAATTTAAATTTTTCAACTTTTTATCCATATGCTCTATTAAAAACATTTATAGAGATCTTACCAGATTTTTATTTGAATACTTACCTAATTTTCCTTTATTTAATTTTTTTTTCTCTTTAAAATTTAAATTTTAGAGTTTTTGAATGTTTTGCCAACTTTTTCTTTAAATACGGATTTAATTTTCGCATTTTCAATTTTTTTTTTAATTAAAATACAACCAAATATCCCTTTTTGATTTACTTCCTTTGTTTCTAAGATTGCTAAACAACGTTTTATTAACTTTTTTCATTAAATACGAACATAATTTTTTTTTTCAATTTTATTTCTCTATAAAAATACTAGGGTTTTGTACAACGTTTTACTATTTTTTTCTATAAATACGGATCTGACTTCCTTTTTTTCAACTTCTTTTTTATAAACATACGTTTTTAGAGCTTTTAAACAACGTTTTATCAGCTTTTTCTTTAAATGCGGACCTAATTTTAGGTTTTAAATTTTTTCCCTCTAAAAGAAAAATTCAAGGGCTTTTAAGCAAAATTTTAAGGCCTCCTTGTTTAAATACGGGTCCTAACTTGATTTGATTTTTTTTCTCTATTAAAAACATTTTTAGAGATTTTACCAGATTTTCATTTAAATACTTTAAATACGGATTTAGTTTTCGCATTTTCATTTTTTTTTTCAAATACGACGAGATATCCTCTTTTGATTTGCCTCCCTCTAAAAAAATTTTTTGCCATTTTTTTTCTAAAAATACGAACCTAATTTCCTTTTTTCAACTTTTTCTTTAAATACGGGCCTAATTTTAATTTTTTTCAATTTTTTTCTGCATAAAAATAGGATTCTAGAGTTTTTAAGCAAAATTTTAAGGACTTTTTCTTTAAATGCGGATCCTAACTTCCTTGATTTGATTTTTTTCTCTATAAAAATACATTAATAGAGATTTTGCCAGATTTTTTTAAAATCTTTACTTAATTTTCCATTTTTGAATTTTTTCCACTTTAAAAATAGAATTTTAAAGTTTCTGAACAACGTTTTACAAACTTTTTCTTTAAATACGGACCTAATTTTCGTATTTAATTTATTTTTCTGTATCAAAATACCACCAAATTTTCTCTTTTTTATTTTTTTTTGTAAAAATAATTTGTTTCTAGGATTAATAAGCAACGTTTTACCAACTTTTTTTTTACTACGGACATACATTTTTTTCTGTTTTATTTCTCTATAAAAATACTAGTTTTTGTACATCGTTTTACCATTTTTTTCTATAAATATATGTTTCTAGAGTTTTTAAACACAGTTCTTCTTTAAATACGGATCTTAACTTCCCTGATTTGAATTTTTCCTCTTTAAAAATACAATTTTAGAGTTTTTGAAAATTTTTCTTTAAAAACGAATTTAATTTTCGTATTTTCAATTTTTTGTGTATCAAAATACGACCTAATTTTCGTTTTTTGTTTTTTTCTTTATAACGATTTTTAAGCAACGTTTTACCAACTTTTTCTTTAAATACGTACAATTTTCTTTTTTCAATTTTGTTTGTGCATGAAAGTACTAGAGTTTTTATACAACGTTTTACCAACTTTCTGAGATTAACCCACCATTAAGATGGCAATTTCGTTAAAAACTTATATAGAGAAAAAAAATAAAAATAGAAAATAATATCCGTAAAGGAAAAAGTGGATAAAACGTTGTTTAGAAATTCTAGAAACTTTTTTTATACAGGAAAAATTTAGAAAAAATACCTCCATGTTTAAAGAAAAAGTTGATTAACCGTTGTTTAAAAACTCTAGAAACGTGTTTTTATAAAGAAAAAAAAAATTTAAAAAGAGAAAATTAGGTCCGTATTTAAAGAAGCAATTGGTAAAATGTTGTTTAAAAACTCTAGAAACGTATTTTAATACAGAAAAAAAAAACTGAAGAAAATAGATTCGTATTTAAAAAAAGTGAGTAAGACCTTCTTTAAAAACAAAAAGTATTTTTATGGAGAAAATCATTCCAAAAAGGAAAATGATGTCCGCATTTAAAGAAATGCTCCGTAAAACGTTTTTTAAAATCTCTGTAATCGTATTTTTAGCAAGAAAATAATTGAGAAAATGAAAATCAGATCCGTATTTAAAGAAAAAGTCAGTAAAAGGTTGTTTAAAAGCTCTAGAAGTGTATTTTAATAGAGAAAGAAATTCGAAAAAAACTAGGTCTGTATTTAAAAAAAAAAGTGGGTAAAATGTTGTTTGAAATATCTACAATCGTATTTTTATTGAGAAAAAAATTTATTTAAACAAAAAGTCCTCAAAACTCTAGAATTCTAATAAAGGAAGAAAATTTATCAAATTAATTTTGTTTTTCTTTTCTAGTCTCTCCAGTTAAGTACGCGTTTAGCCCATTTTTTCTGCGTATTGACTCTGGAAAAGAAGTTTTCACTTTGAAAAATTGTGTGGTTGTCTACTTGACTGAAGAGACAGAAAAGAAACATAAAATTTATTCAATCTATTTTGTGTTATTTTAGGAGCAAGATGGGAAAACAGGTTGTCGTATTAATAGAGGGCTATTTTCGTTTTTTTCCTTGAGATGACGGATAGCCTCTAAAATAACTGGATGGGACATAATATTAAAATAAAAATATATACAATATATATATAATTTATTTGCCAAATGTCAGTCCCATTACTCTGCTAATCCATTACATATACACTTTCTACACAAACCCGTAAAACATTCAGACTTATTTTTTACTTACAGGGTGTACCACTTAAGAAGCATTAATATAAGTAAGTAAGAAGTACTATCATCGAAAATCTATTTATTTTAGATAATATGAAGAACTACGTCAAAAAGTAGTGTTCGAGAATAGCATTCTTCAAATTTATGAAATTTTTCGTTGGAAACTTCAAGTAAAATGTTTCTCAATGAGGGAAAATAAATTTGTATTGAGACTAATTAGTTCTTATATTTCTTTAAACCTCAAAACCTCCCTAGCAAACGCTGGCGTATCAGGGTTTACGAAGCATGTGCATCTTAAGTGGAAGACATTTAATTAACCATCATTACAACAATAGATACAATATGCTATTTAAACCTATAGAGATAAAGCCGATGAATTACGTTATATGTATAAGATATCATTACTTATGACAAGTACAGTAACTGGGTCTTTCCTAAACACACACAAGCATGTTCATTGACTGTAGAGTGAATGTCTGTCAAAAATTCAAATGAATCTAGCTGATCTATTCATTTAAATTATTGTTGTCAACAAAAGAAAGTTATAGTCACATATTCTAGTTCTTCTTTGGCTTAAAGGCATCAGATTTCATTTAACGCCTCGAATGTTTAATGTGCATATAACTTTAGAATAATATTTTAACAAGACATTATTGATACAGTTTATCCAGGAGGATACGCTGTTTTAGCACTTGAAGAAGCCTTTCGTTATAATCATCACAATAGGTTGGTATATGACAGACCGCTTTTAATTGCAGGATAACAGTTTATAGTTCCCCAGTGGATTAGTTTCGAATTGCAAATATTTCCGTAACCTCGTATATAAATAATAACAGTTTTCCTAAATTGCAGCCCATAAATGTGTTTAATTTTCAAATTTCACTTAAAATTCTAGGTCGATACAGTTTTCAGCCAGTTTTGGGCAAATGTTTTACATTCCCATGCTCACGATATTTTTTAAGGATTCTGCTTGAGGTTAATTGTCTGATGTGAATATTCGGATACTCTTCGTTGAACATTGCAGATGCATAATTCAGATTTTTCGATGGGAAAAACAAGAAACAAGCCTTCAAAGATTGTATAAAAAGCTAAAAATCTTTGGGAAAGGGGCAATCAAAAACAGTCTCCACTCGCTATAGCACTTTACGTGTGGGTATTCCTGGAGCGCTAACGCTACATTCAACTTATTGTTTTCAACCAGTTTTAGGTAAGTGTGTTACATTCCCATGCTCACGAAATTTTTTAAAGATCCTGCGTGAGGTTAATTGTCTGATGTGAATATCCGGATACTCTTCGTTGAACACTGCAGATGCAGAATTCAGATTTTTCGATGAGAAAATAGGAAACAAGCCTTGAAAGATGATATAAAAGCTAAAAATCTTTGGGAAAGGGGCAACAAAAAATAGTCTTCACTCGCGATAGCACCTTACGTGTGGGTATTCCTGGAGCGTTAACGCTATATTCAACTTATTGTTTTGAGCCAGTTTTCGGCAAATATTCAACATTCCCATGCTCACGATAATTTTTAGAGGTTCTGCTTGAGGTTAATTGTCTGATGTAAGTATCCGGACACTCTTCGTTGAACACTGCAGATGTAGAATTCAGGTTTTTCGATGAGAAAAATAAGAAACAAGTTTTAAAAAAGGATATAAAAAGCTAAAAATCTTTGGGAAAGGGGCAATCAAAAACAGTCTTCACTCGCGATAGCACCTTATTGGAGCGCTAACCCTATATTTAACTTATTGTTTTCAGCCAATTTTCGGCAAATTTTTACATTCCCATGCTCACGACATTTTTTAAGGATTCTGCTTGAGGTTGATTATGTGATGTGAATATCCGGATACTCTTCGTTGAATTCGTTGAACACTGTAAATCTCTTGCTAATTTCTCGTCATATTACCAGGGGCACACATTATTAAATGTTCAGTTAAATAGACCATTTTCCTTTATAGCGCAATCAACAATTTATCAAACTTTTTAATGAAGATGGTAATAGTTGACATTACATTAGCAATGCTATTTTGTCAAATCGATAATGGTCATCACTTCGAACATTTATTAGGACCACAGGTATTATTTAATTAGAAAAGTGTTTTATTTTTTGATCCCCGTATATTGCTTAACATCGTATCAATCTAGAGTTTAGAGTGAAATTTGAAAATTTAGGAATATTTAAGGGTTGCCCTTTAAAAACGAAAGCTATCGTTTTATGATATCCATGTTATAGCATTCATATATGGTAAAAATATGCAACAGAAAAGAAAAATAAATGGTTACCAGTGTGTATAAGTAAGTGGAGACACAAATATATCCTACACTTATAATACGAAACAAAAATTCAACCCATGCTATTGTGGACAATCATTTCTCAAATTTCGATATAATAATATATAAGAAATATTTAATAAAAAACAATCAGCAGCAAAATAATAATACTCCTTAAATATAGTAGCAAGTCATCTAATGACTTCACTCCATACATGTTAAAATAATAAACACCAATACGAGTGTATTATCTACTTTTCACTGCATTACTTGGATCCTGTCTTTAGTAAACACCCTGCTACGATGAAATTATGCTGATTGTATGCTTTTAGCATCCCTCTAAACTTTCTCCTGCTTCCTTTACAGAAACCTCACATTCCTAGGCACTATACAATTATTAGTCACTCATTAATAATATATTTTATACACTTTTTGGTTATGAGTTATGCATTATCAAAATGAACATGCAATTAATAATTTAGCCAAATCACTTAATATTAATGGAAATGTCAATACATATTAACACATGTCAAATTATTCATCGATACAATAATTGGTGGCGTGTATCTACAGATTCATTAGCGATAAGCACAATAAAGGGTTTTAATTGGATATTTGCTCACATAATATGGCAATTCTCTAAAAGTCTATACACATAGCTATTGATTTAATATGAATTATTGATATACATATATTTATACAGAACCCATTTTCAATATGTAAATATGCCATATTTTATAAATAAATAATGAGCGTATATTCGAGCTGTAATCATAAAAAATGGACACATTGCCTCGGCTAAAATAATTTCCAATTTTTTTTGGTATAAACTCTCTTTAAAATATATTCTTTGCGGAACTTATTTATAAGACCAGTCCGTCGATAATCAATATTCTTCTCTGATGAACGAAAAATGTTGGAGTATACTTGTGTATTTACTAAGAAGTAGATTCAGACTATCACGTATCTCGAAAGTAATTATACATTGTGATTTGTTAGCCCGTAAATGACAAGATTCAAACTGTATATAAATGGGAAAGAAAAGATTCTAGAGTCCGCTTCAAAATTATCATAAAACATACGAGAAGCCGAGAAAAGTACCATTTTACAACCTTGTTTCTGTGATTATGTCGTCGTTTTCTTCCTCGCTTTTATCGTGGCATTTACTAGAATGTGCTGTTTTGGCTCTTATCATAATTACTCTCTGGAAACTGTGGTTTCCCTCAGTCCCATTAAAAATTTCGGCCACTTAGGAATTTTAAGTGTTCTTGGTAAAAACATTTTAATAGCTGGACAGATGCAGAATTCAGATTTTTCGATGAGAAAAACAATCCTTGAAAGATGGTATAAAAAGCCAAAAATCTTTGGGCAAGGGGCTATTATGCCTTAGTCTGACCAGTTAGTCCGAAACAAGTCTCCACGTTCGATAACGCTTCCTCCTTGCGTACTACATTGCAAATATATTTTTTACTAACCGGAGCGCTTTTTACTGCTTTCGACTATTCGAAGAAATGAAGTCAACAATATAACCAATTTGAACTTATGCATATGGCACACATAAACTTTCGTGTTATTTATTTATTTACTTATATTCTAGATAGAGTATAACTATCAGAAAAGTCGTAAACTGGTATAGTAATATACATACATACATAAATACTTTACCTTAAAGAGTAATATGTGAAACTGAAGCCAAATTGATTGTCAACTGAAATAGGAAACTATATTTTTATTGACGTTTTCATATCTCAGATCTTGATCCCAGGTAGCCTAGCCTGCCAATGAACTACCCAAATTTGACTAAATTCACGAATATCAGATTGGATGCCTATTTTTTTTATAAATAAATTTGTTTCAGAGAGTCATATTGAATCCAAAATAAAATTGTCACCACCGGCGGGAGGTTTTTACTATCATTTTTAATTTATCGTTACTACAGAGTCCGACAGTGAAACGGAATGATTTCAAAATTTAATTATCTTTTTTTAAATAATTTCCTATTAATTTATCAGGTATAAATATAAAGAACAATAATAGCCACTTGGTGTACAATACAAAGAACCTATTTTCTAGACACTGTCGCAATGGTTCAATGAAATATCTAGTGGGGAAGAGAGCCCGGATTTGTTATCCATAAACAACTAAAAGAAGCTGTAATCGGATATCAAGCGGTTAGCGCTTACCCTAAAAATACAAGCACAGCCAATCAATCTTAATCTCATTCATGTCTACGTATCCACGGCAAGCTCTCGCCAAAATGTTATCGATAATTTCCATGCAGCTCTTTCTAACACCACTTCTAAAATCCCAAATAGGAAACTCCTCATGGTCCTTGCTGATTGTAACGCAAAAAATGGACAAAAAGGAAACGACGCTCATCTAGGATCTGTGGTAGGAAAACATGGCAAAGGCAAGAGAAACGAACGGGGCGAAATGCTGATAGAATTTTGGGCTGAAACTGGTCTATACATAGCAAATTCACACAGGAGAAAATAAGCATGACGGTCTGTAGATGGATGCACAGTAACCAAATAGACTACCTACTAGAGAAATATGGAAAAGCTCCATCAGAAGTGCAAAAACAACCTACCCAGACTTGTATTGTTGTAGCGACCATAATGCCATGGTTCCACCAAATCTGTGGAATCTTGGAACTAACCCTGATTTTAACAATGACATCAATGCAAGCCTTCAGACAGTAACTCTACAAAACATTGCTAAGATGAATGCCAATGGCCTGTAGATGAGGGTAATAACGGCCTGTGTACAGTAACAGTACCGATCGTCCTAGAAAACCGTGGATAACCGAACCAACATAGAATATGATAACAGAAAGAAAAGATATAAAAATAAAAGGGGTCAATGACACCGAAAGCCAATGGAAATATCTGAAGCTTGGCAGGGAAATCAACAGAAACCTATGAAAATACAAAAATGCAATATGTGAGGATATCGAGAAACATTCGAACTCGAACCAGCCACGTGACCTCTTCAAGATGTGAGGATGCTGTCAAAAACATTTCAATCTCGCTACAAAATGGCATCCGTCTTACAACAAAACCAGAGGTAGTACTGTGAAACACTTATGGTTTTAGAAAAGATCAATTCAGAAGACGGAAGTGGCGTTGGAGGCATCCAGGAACAGGAACCTTCAATATTAAAAGCAAAAAAGGAGGCAGCTCCATAAGTATTCGGAAGTTGCCTGGGCCGGACAACATTGTTAGAGAAATGCTAAAGAACATCGGCGACAAAAGAACTCAGCTACTCCATCCATCCAATATATCTTAAAGTGGAAAGTGGAAGACGGGGAAGTGGCCAGAAGAATGGAGAAAATCTATATATATTCCTATTCACAAGAAAGGAGCTAAAGATGAATGCGGCAACTATAGAT
>MU186253.1:41928-61036 GCA_016904865.1 Pissodes strobi | reverse complement strand
AGACAAGGCTCAATGAGCCACCTCGTCGGTCCAGAACCTGGTCTGGGCTTAAGTAAAAGGCAAATCTCTCAGGAACTAAATAACTGGGCCTGGAACAAGACAAAGCACAATTGGAGAGGAAAAGAAGGATGCAGACAAGCCAAGGAAATGACTCTAAATTCTGACGAATCCAGAGCAAGGCGACTGCTAAAAAAGAGCCGAGAGGACATCAGGAACTTGGTAGGCATTTTGACTGGGCATGGAAGCCTAAACAGACATCTGCACCTTATCGGCGTGAGGGACAGCCCACTCTGCCTGAACTGCGGGACAGGGGAGGAGTCCTCATACCACTATATAGGAATTTGTGATAGGTGGAGTCGCCTAAGGAGGAAGATACTGGGAGCACCAACACTTGCTCGGGAAGATCTAAAGGATCTGGACTGGGAGGACGTCCTCACCTTTATCAAGGTGACGGGCCGTTTCAGTGCGGGCCGGGTGTTGGAAGTAGCCAGGTAGGGGAGGGCGGATCGGGGATGGTGAAAAGGGACTTATAGGCCTACTTACCGGGCTTCGGCCCCCCCACCCTTACTACTACTACTACTTATGACGATGAAACGCCCAAACCAATAATTATAACCGATTATACAAAAATTGAGGTTGATCAGTTGTGCCAAAATTACAATGTTGCAAGAAATGCATGCCGTTGGCCAATGGTAATATCTTACAGCTTAATCAATATACACGATCCAAATTGCTTCAAAGTTGTGCACAAAACCGATTCGATCACAGATTAAGTTCCGATCAACAATTAGATCACATCATGCGAAAATTAGGGGACGAGCACGAGTGCTTCTAAATGTGCTAGATTTACCAACACCCCTTTCCAACAGAGCACAAAATTCTGCAGGAGTTTGTATTATTTAATTTTGAGGATGTAAAAGCTTTATACATAAAGCTAAATATCGTTACTAAAAATTTATAAATGACGGATGCTTGCAAAATAAACCTAGGAAATCCATCATTGTCAATTTATGCACATCTCACAAAATATTTGAGCTTGAAAGTAAAAAATTTATGTTTTTATAATTTTGTCTAACATACTGAGTATACCCGATATATAAAGCACCTAAAAATGCTCAATTTTATTATATAATAAATTCAAATTGATTTGCAGTTGTATCCCGTGCGCCTCCCCTAGGGTTATATCGGGTGAGCGAGTGGGCCAAGGGATATACCCGTTTCGAGAAATGACGTGGCTCGGGAACAAAACATTCACAGCATTCACCAAAATTCTTGTCGTGTCTTGTAGAAAAAGAGTGTTTTCAGGCAAGTTATGGTTGCGACGTATCGGCCAGAATTAAAGGTTCATACAGTGAACGAGGGTTCGCATCTGTCTAGTATCTGAAGTTTTGTTTATTCACAACATCAAGTTGGTGGAAGTACGCCTAATCGCTCATCCCCGAAGTATCGACTCAAAGATTGCATCATCTTCAATGGCATACATGTAAAAATATATTTTTTGGATTGTACGCCAAATGTCTATTATTTTATTTATATATTTTATTTATATATGACAAATTAATACAAAATTCATTCTGTGAAAATAATTAAGTGTTTTAATACTCCCGATGCACTGCCGGATGCAATCCCAGAAGCATATTTTGTCCAGATTATAATAGGAGATATGCCTTTGCAAAATAAGTGATATATTTTATCTTACACAAACCCAAACCGTGGTATTGTGATAATGATTTTTTTCCTCATTAAAATATTTCCAATATTTTACAGTCCTTAATTGGCCACCAGTATAGTATGAAAGTACCATTTATTTTGCGAAAACATATCTCATATTATAATTTAGACAAAAGGAGCGATTGAGATTCAAATATTTTAAAAAAATAACAGCAAATTAAAAATGAAGGTAAAAAAACTTTTCTCTGATCTTTTGTTGACCAGTTTAGTAATTCTACATTAAATAGAAATTGTATTTTAGTGTTACCAACAAACTCATATAATTATAATGTCGTAGATATAAGCCAGCCCAATAAAAAATATGCACAAAATAATGTTGAATCAAAGGGTATATTTTATTGATTCAGTTCAAGGTTTCTGTCTAGCCTTGAAAAATTATATGGTAAATGCCATTTCGATATAAAATAATTTTGAATTAATTTGGGACTAACTAAAAATATGTCAGAGAAAGTGTGTAAAGAAAGAAAATTATCAATTCTGCAAAGTTTAACTCGAACCCTCGAGAAACAATTTAAAATCGGTGGAGTTTTCTCATTTTCAAATAGAGTTCTGAACATAAAAAATCCATACGTCAATTGACAACCAGTTTATATTGGGATGTGGCATTAGTTGCAATATTTAAATATTCCCTTATTATCTATAATTTGTGTACATTCACCCTACAGGGTCTACATATTAGCCTCATCTCGTATCATAATAATATTGCATTAACATAATGGCCATAGAAAAATATAAAGCTTTTATAATAAGAATTTAATTGGACCCATCTATAAATATATGTAAGTTCAAATGCTATGAAAATATTTAAAAAAAATTCTCAAAAAACACATTTTTCAAATACCCCTTAAGGACAGGATATCAAGTAAGCCAATACAATTACATGGTAATGAATAGAAAGAGCTGAAGAAAATTGAAAAAAATTATAAAAATATTACTATTTATTTAAAGCTCACATATAAAATTATCCCTCAATCAGACGTTAAATAAGCATTATTTATTAAAAATTAAACAATTACACAATTTGTTTATTTTTTCTTACTTCGTATGCATACTTCCTACATTTATTATATATCTTTAAAAATATTTTATGGCATCATATTTTACAAGCATCGTATTAAATAAAATATTTTAAATCTTTTGGCCGCATAAAATACTAATTATTTAACTCATCATCTTTATAAGCAAGGAAATTACAATATAAATTATAGATGCATTCAAGGACATGGATCGATTTGCCGTTCGAATCCCAAAAAAATCTTCTATAGTGCTTGGTTCTGAAAAGGAAACTATGCTGTGAAATGTATTTGAATGTTTTTAATTTAATAAATGTTCATTATTTTAGTGGATATGCAATCAGAATACAAGATTAATTTTAAGGTCTGATGTGGTTTTTTCACGTGTAGTAGTGTATCCATGAGAGTGAGTCCTCACAAAGGGGATAATTTACGTCCTCCGGAAGGGCTCTCTCTCATTGAGTTTCTGAGGAGTCTCTATCATCAGTAAATAAGTTTGTGCTCCCCTGTAGAACCTTAATACATTTCCTATTTTTGTCTACCTTAAATATGTAGGCTTAAGGATGAGTCTATTGTTCCATACTATAATGTAACCTTGTTAAATGTCCAAGCACAAGTATTAATTCCGTACGATAAGACCACATACAGCTTTAGACAGGTGTGCATACAGCTTTCGACAGATCTATTGCAATGCTCTATATTGTCTTCTAATTTTATTGAATTACCTTCACCTCAGAAAACTAAGAGTGAATATAGTGAAAAGGAAAAATTAAAGTTAAATTCATACAAATGTGCAATTAATGATTCCAGAACAAGCTATCTCTAGTTTAAATGCATGAGAGTAAGAGGGTTATTCGTACAAAGGCGTCACCAACTGGTAGACGACACAAGTAGGCAAATCCCTAGGTTGGAAAATTAAATTTTCTTTCGCTTAGGACTCACAATAAAATAAAACAGTAATAAAATCAGCGCCAGGAATTTGACAATAAAAGATTATATTATTGTAAAATCAGCAGGAAAATCAATCAAGGCGATTCAGTTATTGAGCCCAAATATGCCAAATCATATGCTTACTGCTTACTATCATTTTTAAGCACTAATACTAAAGATAACAAATGGTTTATTACCATAAAACTGTGACATGGTTTATTACACACACAAAAATTATTTTACTTAAATGAAAAAACTGTGGTAGATACAGCATTGTTATCCAAAGTTATATCTATAGAAACGACTAAATTGAAAATGAAGGATAGTAATTAACTTTATTTAAAGCTATACTGAATAGTAAATAAATCACTTGCTTCACCTAAGCCCTTAGCCTAGTTGGCTCATAACTACTGAAACTATATTTAAATGAATTAATCAGTCAAGCTAACTTATGAATTATTACAGTTAAAAGAAAAAAATTACCCAAATGGAATAAATGCTTGGGAAACCTGACTAATTAACACCAAAACGATCACCAATGGTGATATTCAGTATATCAAGTATATCAAGTAAAATAGAAAATCGATAATTGCTAGTGATTACCTATTACGAAACAAGTTAAGAAAGTAAAAATACGCACGGAATAATCAGTTATCAAAGTTTCCAGCTCATTATCACGTTTCGTCCACACTTCCGAGTCCTCTACGATGCAATACTAACTAGTTTTATTCTAGTTATACTATGTAAAAACAACAACCGTTAAATTAGAAAGAAATAATAAGGCTTAATGCCTTATTTGAATAGACAATTAAGTATAAAAAACTTTAAACTCGTTCTAAAACAAAAGTAACCGAATTTTAAGGTATCAGTAAAAAGCGAAGACAAACAAATGGTCAGGCACTGGCCATAGAAATGTTTCTTGCCCAAATCAAATCTAAAAAAAAAAAAGATTAAAGGTTTAAAGGCTGACCAACTTGATATAGAGATGTATATATGAAAAAGAACTAAATACCTCACAGTTGATCTGACCTAAGGTACTCGTAGGCAGCTCTCCAGGAAACTCTCAGAAGAAAACGTACATAATGGAACTCAATGAACAAGAAGAACTACACGTCGGGCAGCACGAAGGATTTCTTAGATCCAAAATGGCTTAAAGGAGAGACTCACGAAGAACTTCTTAGGTCCAAGATGATAAAAAGGAGAGACTCTTCACATACAAAATAACCTTCCTCGGTTGAACAACGATTGACTTCTCAGATAAAAAAAACCTATGAGACATTAACATATTCAAGGTTTCCACTTATTATAACTTAAGCCAAGGAACATTTACAAGCACAATAAATTTAAAGAAATCAGAAAAATCAATATTTTACCTGTTGACGCCAAAATCAGCTAGCTACCTCAAATGATGGACGAGATAGAGCCTCTGCAAAGAAAATTGTAGGAAAATTAGCAACCATCCATGTAGAAACGGGAAATCACGAAATGGCTGCACTAAAAAAACCAAAAGCACTCGTCTGGCAAAACAGTGTAAAACCTCCGTAAGAGAGTGAGCCGAGACACCAAACAAATACACTGACATACTAACTACAGCCAAGGAAAAAGCAAACATGCTCGCCAAAATATTTTCATCGCACTCTACCTTAGACGTTCCCCAACAAAAGGCTCTCCCCACCATATCGAACATCAACACTACCATGGCAGAAGTCAAATTTCATCACCGTGATATTCATAAAATCCTTAAAGAGCTAGATACGCAAAAGGCATCAAGACCGGACGGAATACCTGCCATCGTGTTAAAAAATACGCCAACGAACTAACACCCGTTTTTTCCACGCTTTTTCTCTGTCTTACCGAAAAGGGATTTACCCATCTTCTTGGAAAGTAGCTCGAGTGCAACCTGTTCCAAAAAAGGCAAGAAAACCACGCCCTCAAACTATCGCCCAATTGCCTTGCTTCCAATAATCTCCAAAGTCATGGAACGTGTAGTCAATCTGCAACTACTCAAGTACCTCGAGAACAACAGAATAATCAGCGATAATCAATACGGCTTTCGCAAAGAGTGATCGACAGGAGATATATTGACCTATGTCACTCATATATAGAGTATGGCAATTGAGAACTACGGAGAGTCTCGAGCGATTACGTTGGATATTTCGGAGGCATTGGACAGAGTTTGGCAAGCCGGACTGTTCAACGAACTACCGACCTTCGGACTGCCAGCCTCTGTCTGCAGCTGGCTTGCCAGTTTCCTTAAGAACCGATCTCTGCACGTTGCAGTTGACGGACACATCTCAGACACATTCACCATTAACGCGGGCGTGTCTCAGGGCGCAATACTTTCACCAACTCTGTTCCTCATCTGTATTAATCACCTGCTGATCGAAATAAATAATACTGTTTACAGTTTTGCAGATGACAGTACCCTTGTCTCTCACTTTAGATCAGAAAAACCTTTACCAGCGACTGAGACTTATCACCGCAGACAGTGGCAGATTATAGCAATTAATCAAGACCTGGAGAAAGTTCAAACTTGGGGCGAGAAAAATTTGGTCCAGTTCAATGCAGCAAAGACCGAAGCACCCACGTTTACCAAGAGAGCCAATACGGCGGGCCCTGACATCATTATGGCAGGATCGACCATTCTTTCATCTTCGTCAATTGGATTAATGGGTGTCTCGGTCAACAGCACTATGTTAGGTAAGGCAAAGGCGCTGCATGCAACTCAAAATGGATCGGGTAGCAGTTCCCACAGAAAGGTAAGTAAAAAAAACTTTTTATGACGACACCTCACTGCCGTCAATGTGGCTAACTAGGGAAGAGTGCCCACTTTAGATTTCCTCGAGGTTTTCCCCATCAGTACACGAATAACAAAAACAACACCTAGTATTTATATGGGGTGCCGAGTCTTGAAACAATCACCTAAGATTTGACATAATCAACTCCACTTTTTTGGTCAAATACACTCGCCACAAAATAATAAATAATAAATTAGTTTACCCAATTATTACCAAAACGTGCTTTTAAATAGTTTTTATACTGATCAGCTACGTACCTGCTGAAGTTGCAGTCGCAAATTTCAAAAACCCAGCCCTAATTTTCCGGACAATCTGTTCGCTCAGAGCAATGACATCGAACAAAAATTGATACTACTCACGTTTTGTGATTTTCCTCCGTTCAACCACGTTACACTGCGACACAAAAAGGCATGCCATATAAGGCTATGATAATCTTCCATTGTAACACTCAGAAAGCAGTGTGATATCGATGCATAGTGGTTCCGAGTAACACATGCCTATAAACAGTATCAATGGAAGGTGGATCATTCACGACGGTTCAAAACTAAAACCTATGTCAACATTTTCAGCAGTCCAGGAACGACAGATACGAAAAAAATAATAATAACGAGAAAATTAAAATGGATCGAAACCAAAACAATACGGCATTTCATGGTGGTATATGTTCGTAATTAACCTACGATGGGATAGTAGCCGAAAACAAGATAAGATAATATTATATACTTGCAAGTTTGCTTTCATTGTTATTTTCATTACCATTTAAAACCCCTGGTCGGTATGAATAATTAATTCTTAAATCATTTAGGACCACAAAGGTGGGGGTGGTAATAAGAGGTGTAAAAAAAGTAGCTATTCCTTATTCGAGTACTCGTTACTCATCCGGATCCGAAGTAACGAATACTGAATAAAACTTATGAACGATTATTCGAGTACTCGTTTTTCTAAGTCTTCGGAGCATTGGCAGTCGGCCACCGGTCCGAGGATTCTAACTAAGTAGGAGTAGTAGGAGTAAATATCCGAATAGCGAATATTCGAATCGGCGATTTCCGAGCAGCGCGGCGGGTGCCAGCGGTCGATTACCTCTTGAATTGCGGCAGCACGGCTGGGGTTTTGGATATGGAAAATCCAAGTTTCGAGTGATTGGCAATTCGGTGATTCCCCGGTAAATTGTGGCCTTAACATTTTTATTATAGTTTTGCAGTGACGTGTGCGATTAAATTTATACAGATTGATAATTATATCTTTGCTTTTAAAAGTTATTTTTCTATATTATATAGTGTATTTTGTGTGTGCAAGTATGTATGGTGTATTTTGCGGAAATAAATTTAATAAGAAAAATATGTTAAAATATTTATTACAAAAAAAACATATCTACCTTAAAATGTCGTTTGATAGTAATTATTTTCCTTATGATCCCTCCACAGCTTCCCACAATGTATTTAAATAGCTCTCTATATGTTGCAACACGTAAAAATTCGATATCCGATTTCAATATGAATACCAAATAACTAAGGCAAAATTTAAGGAAACGAGTACTCGAATAACGGATCCGAAGTAACGAGTATTGGAAAGGAAAATAACGAATCGTTGCAAGGTGTTAAAAGTAATCGAATTTTACACCTCTAATTACCTTTAAAATTAACCACTTTAATTAGTGGACTGTATCAAAATAGGGTTATGGGGGTTTTATTCTTAGGATGTGAATTGAAACATGTATTTTAGGTATTACGTACTTTAAATATGATTAATATATACAATGATTCTAACTAATTTCAAGCATTCATCCTTTCATACATAAAACTAAATACTGTACATGAGGTTAACTATTACTAAATATATAACAAAACATCTTGATTATTTGAATCCAAAATTAATTTATTTTTTTACTGAATTTAATCAACGTTCTTTTAATAATTCACCTAACTGAATTTCCGTTCACACAAAATACCTTGTTACTTTGCTTCTGCAATTTTCTCAACTTTATTTCACCAGGGACATAAGACTTCGAACAGTTGATTCGAATCTCGAGGACAGGAATATATTTATCTACTACAAATTTCCAACCGCCATTTTACTTTCTTCTATCTTCAACAGGAGAGATGCTACGAGTTGTATTATCTCGAGAAAATGCGTTAAAACGCCCAAAGAGTACTTAAGTCAGTGTTGAAAAAGGAAACAAAGAGTACAGCAGATGTTTTCTAAATATCTGTGCAAACAAAGGAGAAAACTACTAAATATCTTGGCGTCAAACACGGCTACGACTGGGTAGATGTTCTTGGCGCCAAACTCAAGCAGAGCGATGACAGGACCGTTGCATCATGGGTGATGGTTTATAAGGTACTAAAATCAAAATCTTTCCTACCGGCGCAGACAGGGAAAACACAGCGGGAAAATGTGCGAGCGCGGATGCATTTGACAGGATAGAAACATGGTCTTTCTTTATTTGACATATTGTTGTTTACACAACATTGACGGAGGCAAAGATATATTATATTAAGAACGATTAATAATGATTTCCTTGACGGAGTGACAACTTGCTTTCCAGGATTATTTCATATAAAGGAATCTATTCTACCGACAATCCAGGTTCGAACTAATTGAAATACAATGTTTTAAATGAACAAATTTGTTGTTTACCTGGTGGTGAAATAAATCTATTCGGAGCTTAATTTTGGCTCATTCATACTACGGACATACAGGGTGTCATTACTAAACTATACGGTGAAAAACGTTAAGTTAATATACATGTTGCGGTGTTTCCCCAACAATCCCTGATCAACCCCACTCGAAACTCAAATAAAATTTAAATAAGCCAATGGGAGAAAAGTCTAGATTATAAAATTCACAGCGAAAAGCTTTTTTACACGCTGAGATAACCAGTATAATTGGGCAAAAGAAGCCGTCTAAGAATTAAACCAAGAAAATCTAATTGTTCCAAGAAAAATATTTAAAATGCACTAGAATCAGAGGCCATACATTCTCCTAAGATGCATGCATAGTTTATACAATTAAAGAATCAATAGTGCATATCTTAGGCGAGTTAACATTATTGTCGACAAGCCAGTCCTGATAACAAGGTTGTAGTTCAAGCTACCAAAACTTACTCAATACTAAATATTTACTTTTGCTTAAGCCGTACATGTGTGTAACACCCTTTTCACTCCCCAAATGGCATTTGAATAAAGGCTATTGTCAAAGAAATGATGGTAAAATTCGTGGATTAATTGGAAACTTATTAATATACCATATAATGTGACCAATAGATGATATTAATATTTTACGTGGTCCTTTACTTTCAATTTGAATTAATATGCAAAGAAACCTCCCTAAAAATGAGTAAAAACGAATTCCTAACAGAATGATTGATATTTTAATGAATAAACAATGAATAAAATGTACGTAGAAAGGTCAATGAGAATTTATTCAAGTAACAAAATGCAAAACGATTTAATAGTAGAATGTTAATATTATTAATAGAATAGACCTGTATAAAGCTGTATATAGACCTTTCTAAAACTGTATAAAGCTTGTATAAAAAACGACTACTCGTGCCTCGCGCGAGAAAAGACCACTTCACACGTAAAATTTTCTTATGGAGATGACATGTAAAAGTCCCGAAATTTAAGCTCGTATTCTGCTTGAATATCTTCGAGTACTTATTCTCTATAATAATATTGCTTTTAAATTATTGAAAAGGGCAAATGAATTTGTTCCAAAACATTCTAATATTTTGGGAGCAAGTCCAATACAATACAATGTAGAGCTTCAAAATCATGTCGTTTGTTGAACAAGCTTATTCTTTCATTCTTCTTATTATTTAATTTTTATTATTCTAGTTGCTATTATAAATATGTTCATTCATCTATTTAGTGAAAATGTAACTTACCATTTTTCTCATAGTAATGCCGAATGTCAGCAAAAGCAATATCTGAAAAATAAAAGTAAATTTAAAAAAATATATATATTTCTAATAAATTAAACATTCAACGTGGAGACAACAGACATAATTCGAGTGTTTGTACGCTCAACGTCAATGTGCATAGAGAAGTAATTTGCGAGGTAATTATTTCATTAACAAATATAGACACATGTTGATTTGATATATAACTAGCAACGCTAGCTAGTAGTTAGTTAATTGGAATGGCCAAGTAGTTGTTTCGTATCGTATTAAGTTGATATCTTAGCGAAAAATAATTATTAGGATTAAGAGTATATTCCCTTGCATTTGAAATTTTTAAAATCCATAGCTTCCTAACTACGGATAAAATACCATACCTCTGTCCGTAGTCCGGAATGTAAACGATTTGGACACTGGGCTCCATCCGAACTTGTTTCTAGCCTGAACTTTGGCTTCGTATTGTTGCCCCGGCTCCAGACCTCGGATCACATAACTCATCGACTGGACCCCATTGTTTGATACGCGGGACGCGGGCAATATTACATTTCTCCAATCTGAATGGCCCTTGCTGGACCTCGTGTAGCCGTAGCCGACACTGTAACCGACTGCGGAATATGTGCGATTATCCTGGAACAAAAGAAATTAAAACGATGGTACAAGATGGTAATTTAATAGCGCGTTCACGCTTTTTATCAGTTTCGATTAAATGCAAGGCAACGATGCATGGTGAGATGATTAAAAAGGTGTTTCCAAAGGCACCAATGATTTTATTTAATATACCTCAACTAGAACTTCAAATAGCGAATAACATATTTTGTCAATTATTTAATTTCAAAAATTTAGATTATCATTACTTACAATCGAGCCAAATTTACGTTGACTTTGATGATGAAGGGGTTGCGGATGTGCATCATCATTCCCTGTGAATCCATCTGGCATTCGTCTAAAAAGTAGCTGGTATTCCTCTATGGGACTCAGTGACTCCACTTCCCAACTGATATTGTAGCTTTCCCGATAATTTCCAGTGGCTGCGCTTTTGAAAGTGGCTGCTTTTGGTTTGCCTGAAACACAAATTCCTATTCGTCATACCATATAATTATAATATCTAGAATCAGTTCAAAAAATCATTAATTACCAGAATGTCATATAATAGTATAACATGACCAAGCCCTTTTTCATAACTGCAAAAAATAATGGGCTTATAGAAACCTTTATTTTAAAAGTAATAATTAAAAAGGTTTAACGCCAAATTCTCCATTTATTTATTGTCATTATGAATTACATGACTAAGTCCATGTTGTAAGAAAATACTCGAAGATGTCAGTACGAGATTTAGCAAAAGATATCCGATACTAGGCATCATTGGACCATCATTAGGTTAAAACTGTTGTAGATGTTTGTGCTTCTTGTTAAAAATAATGCAAATAACAATATTAATGCTTAAAAGTTCTAAAAAAATATCTATAAAGATAAGTTTATCAATTTAGAGATGAAATAATACGGCATTTTATGATAATATATGGTAACAATTAGCTTCCGTTACGCAGTAAAAGTTATAAGATAATGTGAGGCTATTTATTTTAACATGACTTATAGCAACGTTATTTTCATAGTTCTCTTCATCCCTTTTTACACGTTAAATGCTCTAATTAACCCCGATTCTTCTAGGCAATCTAAAGGATTCATGCCAATAAAACAGCAAAATGTTTATGACTAGCCTTAAGCGTTGGGTGCCAAATATGTAATTGCTCATTAGGCGGTCCATATGCCAGGTTTACTCAGTAGATTCATTTTTTTTAAGACATGGGTCTCTGTCTTGGCAGTTAGGGTAGGGCGCCACTAATTTTTTTACAAGAAATTTTCCAATGATTATTGATGTTTGAAAATTTTAAAAAATATCCCGTAAAAGAACGTTGAAAAAATTTTGAATACACAGATTTAGTAATTACTTTGATTGCAAATTACCAAAATAAACATCAAGATTAAAAATAACATGCATTTAAAAATTTAAACTTACACCAGCTCAGTAGGCTTAAAGCAGCTATCAGATCAGCTCCCGCTCTTTCCCGGTCCCCCTACCTGTTTTCAAACGATTATCCCCCTACTTAACTTCATGTCTTTATCCCCACCTAACTTTAAACTACTGCCCCCCGACCCATCCATTTTAACTCCTCCCACTTCCCACTCTTATCCTCACCTACTTTCGAACGAATAAAAACAGTCACACGATATCAACGATTAGTATTAAGCTGTCTCTGGTAATAGTAACTACTAAAGGTGTTTCAATGCTGTGATTGTAATAAGAGTTTTATTGAAAAGAGAAATATGTGTAGACATAAAAGAGAATCATGTCCTTTTCGACCATCTTGTTATGATGTACCTATTCGTAAAGCAAAAAAGCGAAAAACAGATTTTCAGTTAAGTGATCAACCAGCAAAGGAACCTAAACTAGATGATAGTGTGATACAACCACCAATACCTAAATTTATTCTCTCGCGTTGTAAAGAAGTAGGTGTAAAGCACAGATTCAAGATCAAATAAAGATCACTAGTGAGCCCTAGTAAGCAGCAAAACAGACAACAAGAAACAGCAAAAGAGACAGTAAAAACAGCAAAACATACAATAAAACAGCAAAATATATAGTAAAATAAAACCATTGGATTGGTTCCATGATGGCGGCCGATACACAGTCATTAGTAAACAAGCTCTTGCGTTTTAATAAGAATGAACTAGTAGATATAATAGTTTTGCGTAAATTACCTGATAGTGTGAGTGACTGCGAAGCTCTGAAGTATATCCAACCAAATTTTTGTCGAATTAGTGGCCACAATAAAGAAACGGAGGATATTTTCATCGTCGCTGAATCAGATTGTCAAGCTAGACAATCTATACGCACACACAGTGAGTACAAATTTTTGTTATGGGAGTTAGAAACCAAAAATAAATTAATAACACACTTAGAGTGTCGCATTAATGAGCAAATTGAGTTAATTAAGATGCATAAATTGATTAACCAAAATAATCTTACTGTAAATAAGCAACACGAAATGATACAAGTACTGCCGCCTCCCGGTACTGTGACGAAACCGAAAAACATCATTCCAAATAGCACGGCCGGCCTTACCAGTGAGCAATCGGAACCAAAGACATCGCCGCCGATGTTGCCGTCTCAATCACGAAATACAAGTGCAGGGAAGCCAAAAAGCGATCGACAAGGAGCAGCTTGTCTGAATATCGACAGCGAGAATCAGCAGGAAGAGCAAGAGTCACCTTTCATAGAGGTCGTGAGAAAACCGCGCCGGAATACAAACAAACCCATTGTAGGAAGCAGCAGCGCCACAAGTAGCGGTCTTCTACCCAGAAATACCCTGGTGTTTTTACATGTGTACAAGTTACATCCAAGTACAACAACCGACATATTAACCAAGTACCTCAGACAACATTTTCCGGAAGCTCAGGCTGAACAGCTGCAGTCTCAATATCCGAACTACTATGCATCTTTCAAAGTGACATTGGATGAAAGCCATTTCCAAAAAGCCTTAGAACCTTAGAACCCTCTCTTTGGCCAAAGGGTGTACACGTAAATAGATTTTTTCACCGACGAAGGGTTCAATCCCTAAAAACATAGATTTGCATCAGCCTACCGAATCCAATCTCGACATCAGTGCTTTCCACTTGAATGTGCAAAGCTTAAACAAAAAGACTGATGTATTGTCAGCATTTTTGGAACAATTCAACTTTGACGTCCTTTGTTTTACAGAGCACTTTTTGAAAGAAGATACTATTAAGTATATTAACTTATCAGGGTATAGTTTACTTAGTTATTATTGTAGAAGTAAATACATACATGGGGGGGTTTGTATTTTTGTTAAAAATATGTTATGTTGCAAACCCTTGGATTTGTCCTCTTATAGTGAGGAGTTCCACTCGGAATTTTGCGGTGTTGAACTTAGGGATGTGATCATTATTGGCATCTACCGCTCTTGTAAGCATGGGGATTTTAATATCTTTTTAAATAATTTGGAGGGTCTTTTGAATTACGTGCACAGAAAATTCAATAGGAATATTGTTTTAATGGGCGATTTTAATGTCCATTTTGATAAGCCTTTTCTACCTACTGTCAGTGGTTGCTGGAGCTGTTTAAGTCTTTTCATTTAAATCAAACCATTTTTCAGCCAACCATATTTGATCTGAATTCATCTAGTTGTATAGACGGCATTTTCACTAATATAGTGAATTTTAACACTGATGTCATAAATGCGGGCTTCTCCGATCATTTGGGGCAAAGTATTTATTTTAATTCTTCTATCATAAAGCCTACTTCTGACTTTATCTCAAGAAAAATAACCCGCAAGGGCCTAAATAAACTCGGGGACTGTATAGTGAGGGCGGACTGGACAGTTTTTCACCGGAAGGATACTACGCCTGATGTTATGGGTAAATTTTTGACTGACTTGTACTGCTTAAATATCGATAATCTATTCCCCTTAAAATTCATACAGCGCAAAAATAATAAATTGCCTTTAAACTGGTTCAATGACGACTTAAGAAAAATGCGAAATCAGGTAACGAGCCTTAAAATAATTAGTACGGCAAAGCAATGTCCCTTGTATAAAAAGCTTTATACGCATCACTATAAATCTTACAGAAATTCGATCACGGCGGCTAAAAAACAGGCATGCGACAAATTCCTATTGAGATCAACGAATAAATCGAGAGACGCTTGGAAATTGATAAATAGCGAAAAAAATAATAATATAAATAAATCTAAAAATAGCGGTTTAACACCAGATGATTTCAACACTTTTTTTGCGGGGATCGCTGGTGATATTGTTGCTAGCCTACCTGATAGTGGTTTTAGTGCATCAGAACTTTTACAGGGTGTACCAACCACAAATAAAACATTTTTTCTTTTTCCAACAACGGAGTCGGAGGTCAGGAGGTCCTTTCAAGAAATCAATAACTCTTCTTCTCTTGATATTTATGGGATCAATTACAGAATATTACAGGACACCTTTGAGCATGTTTTAATGCCTCTAACAGTATTAATTAATAAATGTTTTCATGTGGGCGTATTTCCAAAATGCTTTAAAATTAGTAAGGTTATACCCCTCTATAAAAAGGGTGAAATGAATTCCTTAGATAACTACAGACCAATAAGCATTGTACCCTTATTTGGTAAAATTATTGAGCGAATAATAAAAAATAGATTAGTCGATTTTTTGGAAGAAAACGATATCTTGTGCGGTGCACAGTTTGGTTTTAGGAGGGGATTCTCCACCACTAAGGCTGTTTTAAGGGTTCTTGTGGGCGTGGTTGAGGGTCTGGAGAGGGGAGAGCATGCTGTTCTTTCCCTCTGTGACCTATCCAAGGCCTTCGACTGCGTTTCCCATGACATCCTATTACAAAAGCTTGAGCATTACGGTGTACGAGGAGTCCCTTTAAATTTAATGAAAGAATATCTTGAGGGGCGCACTCAGTATGTTGAGTTGGACGGCAGATTATCTGAATCTTGCAAAATATCCAGTGGAGTTCCGCAGGGGTCCATTCTAGGACCTCTGTTGTTCATAGTTTTTATAAATGACCTTTGCTATTTCATGACACTCGCATTAACTGTTAAGTTTGCCGACGACACCACTTTTGTTTCGTACTGTAGGGATGTATCTCTTTTGGACCGGGTATCTGCTTCTGTTGTTGATGAGGCACATACGTGGTTTAACTCTAACAAATTAAAATTAAATAGAGTGAAAACTCAGAAATTACTGATCCCTACCGATAACTCACTTGCCATGAATAATTCGGTTAGGCTGCTGGGCATCACTATTGATGACAGTCTTAACTGGTCCTGTCATATTAATGTCCTTGGTGGGGAGCTCTCCGGTCTAACTTTTTTGTTTCGTCGTTTGAGAACCTTTGTGGGTTTTGATATCCTGAGAGTGTGCTATTTTGGTCTGTTTCATTCAAAAATATCGTATGGGGTTGTGTTATGGGGCAACAGTTCTTATGTATTAAAAATATTTAGACTTCAAAAAAGAGTGGTTCGTATTCTGAGCAATGCCGCTTATAGGGACCACTGCAGGCCCATATTTAAAGAACTTAAAATCATGCCTCTTCCATGTGTTTTTATCTATTTTAGCCTTATTGAAACTCATGAAAAGAGAGGCACTATTAGCTCATCAAATAAGTTGCATACTTATAATGTGAGAAAGGACGTACTTACTATTCCCAAGTATAGGCTAACAAAATCGAAAAACAACTCATTGAATTTGCATTTGTACAATATTCTTCCGAGTGGGGTTCAACACTATAAACTTTCTAAGTTTAAGACGGTAATAAAACGTTTTTTGCTGAAACACTGTTTCTATTCTGTAAATGAATTTTTATCATATTCAAATTTTAATGAACTTTTATAAAAAAAAAAGATTGTTTGTCGTATATATGTTATTTTATCATTCATGTTATATTTTTATATAATTGTTTTTATTTTTTTTTCTGACTTGCTATAATTGTATTTTTATACAGAAATAGTCAAATAAAGGATTCTATTCTATTCTATTCATTATCCACCTATTTCACTCATTCGCATTCTAGGGGTTTTATTGTTTTTGGCAGTTTGTACTGTTTTTTGCAGTTTGGGTTAGGATAAGGATAACGAAAAACAGCAAAAAAAACAGTAAAGACACCAAAAAAACAAAAAATTACTAGAGTGCGAGTGAGTTAAGTAGGAGAATAATGGTTGTGTTTTACTGTCTGTTTTGCTGTCTTTACTGTCTGTTTTGTTGTTTACTCAGGATCATCAGTGATCTCTTTTTTTTTTTATCTAGAACCTGTGCTTTACACCTACTCAACTCTTTCAGGACAATTAATTCTATTCCAAAGCAAATTGAGTTTATGGTTACCCTCTTAAATTAATAAGAAAATTATATCGTAAGGTACCTCACCGATATTACAAGAATAATAAATCAAAGCAATATAAGATGCTACTTGCTAAACTATGCTTTATAACCTTAACATTGCCCAAAATCTTAATGTATAGCCAGTAAATATATGCAGGCATAAATGAAATGATTGTTAACCAGACTCAACCTAAATCAATATCAGTAGACCAATCAACAGTCCTCAATAATAACAAATCAATAAAATATCCAGTGAGGTAAACATGCGCATATACAGCCGTTAAATTTCTATAGATAAACGAAGTGAGCTCAAGTCGATTCCGATATCAAAGCGACAGATTAAATTAGTAAATTTCAGTTGTGTGAAATAAATTACTGCCATGAGCTTTACAGCCATTCGAACACTAGCAAAATGAACTCTCTAACTAATAAAAGATAAACATTAAGTATCCTTTAAAGGTAAGCTCGATAAACAAGATAGCTAGACCAAAGAATGAAACGAGAATCAACGAGAATATAAACGGCCTACAGTTGTTTAATTAAAAATGCATTAATGAAAATGATATATAATGATAAGCTATATACGGTAATTAAGGCAAATGACCGACAGTCGTTTGATTATATTTTCATTAATTAAAATGATACAAAACAGTAAGAAATACAAGATAATTTAGGCAAACTACCTTCAGTCGCTTGACTATATAATCATTAAATAAAATGATATATCACGATAAGAAACAGGCAAATGTCCAACAATCATTTGATTATATTTTCATTAATTAACATGACATATAATGGTAAGCTATTTACGGTAATTAACCCTGCAGCAGTCGCGCTAATATTTAGGATAGAACGGTTGCGCGCGGACTCATACTCCGCACAACTGAACATATGAATTTTTGGTTTCTATTGCATTTTTTGATAAATAGAAAACTTTATTATGATGGTACTAAAAAGAAGAAAATTAAATTAAAAAGCCTGCCGCCAGAAGGACGCATTGACATTTAGTTTGGTACAATTAATGGATTTCTGGTGACAAACTATTACCAAGACTATTTCTCCTCGATCTTGAAAATTCCCGGATATCAATTTTCAATCGAATCAAACCATAAATAGAAATTCTCCGCCATATTCTCTCCGCCATTTTGAATTTCGAAAATTTGACAGCAATTTCGTAATCCTTGGCTCCGAAAACCCCCTGATGTAAATTATCAATTGAATGGGACAATAAATACATAACAAAATTTGTCTGTCATATTGGAGCCGCCATCTTGAATGTAAACTATGTAAGAATACCAAATTTAAAGTAAATCGCACTGTTGGAAGTGGTTCTAATCCAGCTTGCATGATTTGATCTCTAAATAAAAACTAGAACGCAAACAGTCGCGCGCAGACTCACAGTCCGCAATCTTAATTTTCAGCAGACAACTGTACTCCACGAATTGCAAGTCGATGCTAATCGATTCGTCGGATTGAGCCGAGAAGCTACTTAGTGGGGCAGTGACACACTGCTGCGGAAAACGGAAATATCGCCAAAAACAGACGCATGCGGAGTTAAAGTCCGCGCGTCACTACTGCAGAGTGGAGGCAAATGACCTACAATCATTTGATTATGTATTCATTAATTAAAATTATATATAACGGTATTAAGGCAAACTATCTACAGTCGCCTAGCTACCAATCCATTAAACAAAAGGATATATAACGGTAAGAAATATGCGGTAATTAAGGCACTTAAATAAATTAAAATTGATTTTACTTGATTCTGGTCGAGTTGTAAACACTGGCGCTTCCTTCGTAGTACGTCTCCACCATGTGGTTGTGTCACCCTGACAAAAAAAA
>MU186253.1:0-30214 GCA_016904865.1 Pissodes strobi | reverse complement strand
AGTTTAGAAAGTAATGACTTCTCACAAAGTAACTCGTAAACGCTTCCGTGAATTTAGCTTATTTCATACAAATTTCTGCGTTTAATGTATAAGGTTCTACCTGAAAACACATGATTTTTTTTTAATTTTAAACATATTATATACAATTGAAAATGAGATATTGGAAATAATTCCTTTCATATTTTGTGCCCTAATTTTAGGATACACTACAGAGGTTTCCAAGTGAAAATTCCAATGACTAAGATTGAGAAAGACTCCTACAAAAGTACTGAGATAACCTGATTTGTACATTTTTGTATATTATGGTCATGGATGAAGTTTACAGGGTACGAAAATGGCTCAATATTTACTAGACTGGTCGCAAATGCAATTTTTAGTCCCATTTTCAAATTGAAGAGTGAAAGCAACAAGGGCTGTAAGTGCCAAAATGTATATTTTGAGATAATTAGAAAAAAAACAAGTCGTATTAAGCGGGAAATATTTTGGAGCTACCAAAATTTGCATGGGCTTCTAAATAGGTAATCTGGCGATGTAGCACTCGATATATGACACTAAACCACTTTTGCATTATTGAATTTTACCGCATTTCCTCAATGCGTTTTTATTGTTTTAATTTTCAACGACTTGAGAAATACGTATATTCATTTCTTCGTTCTCTAATCGCAATTTATTTTGTATTCCGGCCGGATATCCCAACGTTTAGCGGAAACGTTTTAATAGAAGACGGAAAATAAATCACCCTTAAGGCCTTTAATTCATTAATTAAATATAACCTTTTCGGAACAGGTAGAGGAAATAAATTTAAAAGCCTTAGTTTCGCCAGACGTCTCAAGATACTGCTAATATAAAATGCATTTATCTAATAATGAGCAGGTAATCTTTATGGTATTAATATATCCGAAAGAGCGGTGGTATCGGTTAAATTAGGAAAAGTTATCTCTGTTGATACCATGACAGTATTGCCAAATCATTGTAGGTTTCTGAGAAATTGATGAAAATTGTAAATAATTCGGGAACTATCGGCTTTAGAGAAACTTGCTCCAAAGGGGAAATCTCATCGACAAGCAAAATGTTATAACCCTTCTTAGGGCAATATTATTGTCAATGAAAAATTAACATATTTCAAATATTCTATATAGAATAAAATATTATTGTGCCCGTAAGTAGGTGAATGTTAGCAGGCGACTAGTTTAAATTGCCATAGCGCGTAGTACATGAACTGAGAAATCATGCTGCCTCTCACCATTCGGCATCGGCCTAACGTCCACCCACTACTCTAACAAGTCCACTTTCCAGGGTACCCCCAACCAACTCCGCTTCAACAACCACACCACTACGAAGATAATACAGGAGTCCAACAGTGGTGCGGTAACCAGCGGGGAAAGAAAACTTCTTTTCTATCTTTATTGATCAATCAATTACAATGTTAACTTAATTCTAAATAGTGCAATCAACAATTTAATTTAAAATTAAGATACTTAATTATTATCCTTATTCTACTTGTAACATTAATTTGTGGGTAGGATGTAAATGAATCGTGCCTAGCCTTAATCTAACAGTTCCTCTTGTACAATACAACCTTACTTCCGTCAGTTATCTGTACATATCCTCAACCTCCGCCCATTCATTAACCGCCCTCACATGAATGGCTGCCTCTTTATGCTGCAACCTTAACTTAATTTCCCCCCAGGTCCCCACATTTACTCTCGCATTCTCCCTTGCGCGTATCATTTCACCCAACATACATTCCTCTCGTATATGCTCAGCATCTTCCACTCCCATTCCACATTCACACATTCCATTAGTTGCTTTTAGTTTAAATCTCAAAACGTACCCTTACATATTGCCGTGGCCCGTCACTAGCTGCATCCCTTTAAAACACAAATTTAATTTGTCCCTTCCAACCTCCTTACATACTGCAAAAAGAATCTACCCTTTTGACTTGTCTCCCAGCGCCTTTGCCACTCTTCAAAAAGTTTCCCATTTCTCTCTTTCCTTAACGCAGCTCCATTGAACAGCCTTATTCCCTCCTCATTTTGCCAAAGTATTTGACTTACTTTCCCCAACCTCGCTTGAGCGTGTGCCTCCTTTATCCCTCCTATTGTTCTGTTAGCCCAGTTAACCCTGACGATCTTCCCTTCAGTCCTTATTTCTGCCACCTTGCAGTGAATGCTATTCGCTGTCGCATGTCTGGTTTTTACCCCTTGCAACAGGCTACTACCATCTTGGAGTCGGTAAGGAGAAGGAACCGGCTCTCCCCTTCCAAGGCCCTAATAACATTCAGCCCGTACATCAATGCACCCAGCTCCCCTTGAACAGCGCCTTGCACCTGTTCGAGGAGTCTACAGTGACCTTTAATCCAGCCTCCCTCTCTCTTGAGTGCGTAGCACAAGCCCATAACTCCGTCTCCTCCTCCCAGGTCTACATACATATGCGACATATGATCACAAGTATCAGCACTTTTTGTTGTTTCCAGCCTATCCCATACATACGCCCTTTCACTCTCAGCTACCCCATTCATCCCCTTTTCCTCAATTACTCTTCCTCGCATCTCATGTCTGACTCCAGCAACTATGTCCAACGGTGGCGCGGCGGCCACTACCTGCAATGCCTCCATTGGCACAGTCCTGTAAGACCTCACAATCATTAACAAGAACATCCTCTGTACTGCGTCCAGCACCCTAGAGTCCCTCGCCCTTTCACCCCAAATCTCGCGTCCGCACGTTAATGCCGGCACCGCTACCAACTCATATATAAGTTTAGTTTTATTTTTATCTATTTTCCCTTTATTTCTACATAAAGCCCCCAGCTTTGTAACTATTCCACCAGCTTTCTGCCTGACATTCTTCAGATGTTCTATGAAATTCAGCTTTGTATCCAATCTTATGCCCAAAAACTCCACCCAGTACTCACAGCCTACTCGAGTTTCCTCCGTTAGTACATTAGGGCCCCTGATACTTCCTCGTGCCTCAACAAACATGCACTTTGTTTTTGACATGTTGTAGACGGACCTACTCGATCTTTCCCATTCCTTACATATTTGCCAAGTTCTTTCCTCCTTCTTCTCGATGTCTTTGACTGAGTTCCCTGTTATCATCAGCAGTTGGTTATCCGCAATCACTCAGCCGTTCTCATCATCCGCAACAACTCTTCCATGTACACTATCCAGAGTGTTGACCCAAGACTAGATGCCTGGGGGCAACCCTTGTCAATCGATCTGCTCACATCGCCACTACACACCTCCCTCTCATTCAAAAAGTCCCACAAAATCTCTCTCATTCTCCCTGGCATGGCCATCCTTTCCATCTACTTGGAGTAGCCAAGCAAGGTTAAAAGCATTCTTGAGGGCAAGCGTCACTATTAGTGAATGCTTTCCCTCCCCTTTCACTCTTTGCATCTCATTTATAACTCTTTTAATCGCCTGGATAGTGTCCCTTCTGCCTCTAAATCCGTACTGTTCTTCGCTCACTTTCCCTGTTCTCTCACACCATTCTCTTACTCTCACATTCACCACCCTGTCAAGCACTTTGCCCAACGCTGGTAATAAACTTATGGGTCTATATCCCCCGTTTACCTCAGGTATCCAGGATATTCTTGCGTTTTCCACGCCTTGGGAAAGCAGCATTGCCTCCAGCACGCATTATAAAGATACATCAGCAGTTCTTTTTTTGCCTCCCATATATACTCCAGTGCCTCATTAGGTATTCTGTCCTCTCCACAAGTTTTGTTCTTCATTTCTTTTATTGCCTTATATACTTCTTCTGCTTTAAGGTTCATGTTTTGTGGTTCCCCATCCACCTCCCTTTTCTCCCTGGTTTGGTAATAATTTTCCCTCTCAACTTTTTCTTCCGCCGTTATTTCCGGATGGTTCTATTCCAGAAGAAAAAGGTCTAGATCATTCTTTTCCTTTATTTCGTTTCCTCCCTTATCCAACATGGCCTTTTCTCCATGTTTAAAGCCCTTTCTCCTTAGTAATTCCCAAATCTTTTCCCAATTTTCATTCTCTGTTAAAATTTCTATATCTTCTCTCGTTTTTTTGCAATAGTTTTTCCTTAATTATATTTTTATAATTCCTTCTCATTTGCATCCAGCATCCGGTTCCTGATGGTCTGCTGCATTTCATCTTGATAATCAAGATTAACAGTTCTGCATCCCACCAGTCCTGCCTGACGAACTCCCTTTTTAGTCTGATGCCGGATGTGCAGCATCTGGTGCAATAATCCTTAAAGGTCTTTGCCTTCCGTTGGATATCTTCATTTGTATTGATTTCCCCACTTTTGTATTTAGAGATGTTTTCCTTAAATCTGTCCCAGTCAGTATTTAAAAAGTCATATTCCTTCCGTCTTACCTGTGTCTTTTCCATTAACATTTCCAACGAGAACCTGATATATCGATGATCGCTCAATATTTCGTCATCAATCACCGTCCTTTCTTTCAAAACTACATCCCTGGACCAAGTAACGTCCGCCCAACTCTCTCCCCTAGATCCACTGAAGGTAGCTATTAAATCTCGTCGATTATTTAGCAGGAGCTCTAATTGCATTCCCCATAGCATCAGTTCCTCTCCCCGTGCATCCGTTGTGATGTCCCCCACGCCTCATTTTTTGAATTAAAGTCCTCCCCGATTACCATTTTACCCCTCAGAGATCCCAGCTTTATAGCTTCCCTCATCACTCTCCGGCGCGTAGTACAATCATCAAGTTACTGGGTTTCATCAATTTCTCATATACCTACAGAGTGCACATATCTTTTCCGCCGGTAAACCGAGCCCGCCCATACATAGGGTTCACGTATCTGGTCCGCCAGTAAACCGAGCTCCCCTATAATAGACATACAAAGTGCACATACCTGGTCCGCCAGTAAACCGAGCCCGCTCAAATACACGGGGTGCACGAATATGGTCCACCAGTGAACCAAGTTCCTTGGTTCACTGGTGGACCATCTACATGTTACAACTCAAATGAAATTTTACAATTTTGTTTGTGGCTGTATCATATTTGATGAAACTGATTTAAAGTACATTTTCCACTTACTGCATTTTACTTTGAAATTATCATTCTTAAAATTAGATTCTACTTTACTACTTTAGATACAAGATCGAGTTCACGCACATGTGTGCTGCGAAACTTGGGTTTAGGTAGAAAATGAGGTTGCAGGGTTAGGACCTTAGTGGTTTGGATGAGAGACAAAGTCTGCCGAACTGAGTATATATATAATAAATTTTGCTGATCGTTGCAAGCTTAAGGTTTTTAATGGGTAGCGATGTTTATAATTCGTTTTGAATGTTTACATAATTTTTTGCAAGTTCAAGTTCAAACTTAGGACAGTGGATATCTAACACAAATAATGATATACAGGGGTTAAGCAATTGCCTTGACTTAGCCGTATTTGTCCCCTTGTATTAGTAGATATTTTGTAGTTTGTATTTAGGCTTCCCAAAGCTTTTTGCCCTGCTAGATCTGGTCGACAATTTTTGATAGTTCCATTGCCTACAAAACAAATATTGAATCTCTGAGTCTGGGAAGATTTCCAGAAGCTTTTCTGAGCTAGCTTTATTTTCCCGTTTGTAGTAGTTAGTATGGCGTTGTTTCAAATGGAGTTTTCTAAAGCTTTCGACATCGTTATTAGAAAAACGGGTTGACTTTGTAGCTTCAGTTTAGTTCTCTTCCAATACAAATAAAGATACACAAAAGTTAGGCTACACTACCTATCCTAAATTTCCAGAGTTTATGCTAACTTAGCTTTGTTATTTCTAATCAAGTCTGTAAAAGAATCTGCTGTATAATATGAAGGAGGAGTAAATTACCATTTTTAGAGTATAGATTGACTTTGTAGATTTTGATCGATAGGTATGGCTTTAAGCACCAATCATCTTACGCAGTCGTTAGACACCGCGTTTCAGATTGTCGGTTTTCAGCAACTTATTTGCTCAGAGTGTGTGAAGAACGATGCCGACCAGTCCACAAAAGATCGATTGAAGTTCTACGCTAAAAACAATGGTCTGTTAAGTCATTTGGTCCTGGAGATGCAGGAAAGACACGAGTTACTTCGCGAGAAAAATCTATTTTTTAGAGAAAGAAGTAGAAAGGTCTAAATTTGCAGATAGTGGAGTTAGTTACCCCCCCCCCCCCCCGACTCCCGCTTCTGTCACTGCTGCAGGAGTGTTCCGCCAAAAGTCATTTCTTCCATCTGACGTTGGAACGTCACATTGCGGAGCCGACAATGGTGGGCGGAAAAGTAGTAGCAACACTGAATCTGGCAACAGCGGTAAGAACAATTCGACAAATAGTAACAGAAGGTCGAATGTGATGCCGAAAGTTACACCTGACAACAGTGCATCAAGCGCTGATATAAACAAAAACAGTGTCTTGTTAGAAACAAAAGAAATTCCTTCTGGTCAAGCTTCAGAGGACATTATTAACGTTCAGGACCAGGACGTCCAGGTTAAAATACTGACCAACAAGAACAATCCAGCTCCTGATGATGAGGCCATAGAAGAACCTGGATGGGAAAAAGTACAAAATAAGAAATCCAGGCGCCTTCCTACCAAAAAAGGCACCTTGAAGAAGCAAACAGGATTGCAGGTTGCTGAAGCCTACTCTTGGCTATTTGTCTCTCCTGACACAAATGCAGAGGCCATTCTGGACTACCGGAAACACAAAAATGTCACTAGCAAATGCATTTGTGAAAAGATGTATACCAAGAAGAGTGTAGAAAAAGCTCCTTTAGATTGGGAGTTCCAGTTTCTTTGGAGGGGGATATAAACTCTGGTGAAATGTGGCCACTCGGAGTTAATATTAACCATTTTGTCAATCTACAGAGCTGGCTGCAAGACAGATCTAAAAAGTATCATCCCATGCAGACATTGCCGGTGAGAAAAGGATATGCAAAAAATCAAACGGAAAATTACCAAAATGTGATTTGACTCTCAGGGTTCTGCATATCAATGTGTGTTCAGCGAGAAATAAGATAGAAGAAATAGTGGCTTTTCTAGGAGACCAAGAATCCAAGAAATATGACATTGTATGTTTCTCTGAGCACCACTTAATAGGGGAGGAAGTGAGAATGTTACGAATAAGTGACTATGTTGTGTCATCTTTCTTTGCTCGAATAACCTTGCGCCGCCGGGGGGTGCCATGATTTTGAATAGATCATCTTTATGTTTAAAAGATTTAACTGAAATAGAGTAGAATGTGTGAGAGTTTGGAGAGACACGGCTGGGACTTTGCGCTCCTTGGGGGGAGAGTGCCGATGGGGTTTTTAACCATTTCTTGCATACTCTTCAAACTGAGATGCACCGTACTTTTCCTATTGTTAAGAGAAAGGTTGAACAAAATTCAAAACTATCTTGGTTTAATGACGATTGCTGGGGCATGCGGGATACCTTCAGGTTCCTTCAGGAACTATATCAAAACAGACTATCAGCTCATCTAAGAGAACAGACAAAATTGTTCAAGAAACAGTACAACCAACAGCTTCTAAGTGCAAAGAAACAGGCATTTGCAATCATATTGCGGACAACGAATGTTGTCCGAGCCTCCTGGGGTGTCATAAATCCATACAGGGGAGTCAAAGAGCAATCTGAGCAGGAAACATTGAGCGCGAATGATTTTAATGAGTTTTTGCAAGGGTGGCTGATCAGATTCTGGCATCTGCTCCAGCCGCGAAAGGGAGTCATCGAGTGTTTATGAATGAAGCATTCCGGGGTGACCTGCACTTTTCCTTTCAGGAGGTCAATTTTGTACAGGTAAGGGATGCTATCAAGGCATTAAAGAATAAACCAAGTAGAGACATATATCACATGAATGTTCCCATGGTAAGATCAACTTATATTTCTATTGACAAAGTTAATAAACCTCAGTATACGGAGTGGAATCATCCCTGTCAGAATTCAAAAGTTTTACCAATCTTTAAGATTGGTCAAAAAAATTATCCTCATAATTATAGGCCAATTTCTCTAATTCCAGTTCTTGGAAATGTGTATGAATTTATGCTAAAGGAACAACTATACAACTACTTTGACAGCCAAAATTTGTTTACCAATCGTCAATTTGGCTTTAGAGCGGTCAGATCCACTACCCTTGCTATATTGGATCTTTTGGGATTCATAGTGGGGGCCTTTGAGGGCGAGCAGTATGCAAGTGCTGCCTTTTGTAACATCTAGAAGGCCTTTGACTGTGTCTTCCATGAGATCCTACTGGACAAGCTGGGGTTTTATGGTGTAGAGGGGAAGAGTCTAAGTTCGATGGGGAGCTACTTGATGGGCAGGAGACAACAGACCTTGCACGGAAACCAGTTATCTGACTGCGCTGACATTAGCCATGGAGTGCCACAAGGATCGATATTAGGTCCACTCTTACTTATTATATATATAAACGATATATCAAATGTGTCTCCAGGTGCGGGTGTGTTGCTTTTCGCGGATGATGCCACTCTGGTACGAAGAGGTAGAGAGCTTTTGGGTCTGCTGTACTCTCTTCATTGGGATGTTGGGAGGCTTGTTGAGTGGTTGGTGGCCAACCGTCTTGCTCTTAATACTACGAAGACCATTGATTTTGACATTTGGTCTCAGAGAGATCCCGGGCGATAATCCTGAGGCCACTAAATTTTTGGGGGTGTACTTGGACTCTGCACTAAGGTTTGAGACGCATGTGGACTTTGTCGCGAGCAAACTGTAGAAACATATATTCCTGTTGAGAAATCTGGTCAGGATACTTCCCTTTCCAATGCTACTTCAGGCTTTTCATGCGGTGTTCCAGTCTGTTGCGGTGTATGCCATCCTGACTTGGGGACACCCCCCCAGTCCGATCGTATTTTTGCCTTGCAGAGAAGGGCGGTGCGCATCATTGCGGGGTTGTCATATAAAGGGGATGTAAAGCAAACTCTTGCTTCTTACTATTAAACAAGCGAGAACCCTGCAGCAACCCTGGAGTAACCAGCAATATAGTCCCGTAAATTAGGCGTGACATATGGTGTAGGCGCCTCATTGGCCCACTACGTTACAGTATTTTTGTCAAATGAAAATTTTGAATGAGTTTGAAGGAGCTACATTCTGAAGTATCTATCCATTCTTTTACATAGAAATTCCATGTCAGCTTATACGAATATATCCCATCCATCCCACAGACAAAGGGTTCATGTATCGGCTCCGCCAGCAAACCAAGTTTTTCACGTATACATCAAGTTAAAGCATCGAATGGAACCCCTTAGCGTCGTTCTTATAACCACTAACCACCAATATGAATTGGACCATATACAGATTAAGCTCTTCTTTTTACCAATTGTATTTACCTTATCGAAACTAGGGAGTGATGAAGTTCAAAGGCTCGTCTTTAGACTTTAGAAAATACTGAACACTTCCTCGCAAAACTAACAGCACACAAATTATTTTAACAAAAAAGTTTGAACGAGACACTCTCTAAAATTTCTATCAATTCTTTTACATAAAAACTCCATGCCAGCTCATCCGAACTTATCCCATCACACGAAAAATCCAAAAAAAAAGTTATACAAACCTGGCGCCCCGAATGCATAGCCCGGAATTAGATTTCTGTCATGTATAAAATATTAACGTAGACAACCGACATAGGTAACGTAAGGCCACAAAGCTGTCGAACATCTTATTTATATGGGAAAAGTCGAATGCCAGAATGGCAGGCGATTTTCTTAAAATGGATATTCCGAAACTTGTATGATTATATTTTGCATGGATGCAATTTTAAGAAATCTTATTTGACGGAGAATAAGATTTCGAAAGTTTCCTTTGCAGTTTTATAATGGCATGTTCTATATACTAGTATTATAGTTTTGTGTGGACTGTATTTTGGACTAATTCAATTGAGATTTAATAACGATACGCCTTGTAAACTCATTTAGGTTATGCCTATTACACAAAAGAGGAAACTCAATTAGAAACTAAAGAATACTCATTATTGCAAGTGGGAAAATATAGTTAGATTCGGATACAATCCGGGAGTTTTCGCGAGTACTGAAAAAATGTTGTACATTTTTTAATATCATGTGGGTCACTTTCTCCATCTTACACTATAGACAATTTCAGAAAACTGTATTAGAAATGTCACAATCTCCACTCCTATTGGCGGGAAAATATAGTGTTGTCTAACGACTGCGTAACATGATTGGTGCTTAAAGCCATACCATACATTATACAGCAAATCTGGTTCTCTAAAAATTGTAATTCACTACTGCTTCATATTTTGCATCAGAAAGTTTTATGAACTTGATTAAAAACTATAAATTATCAAACACTATAGCCTAGCTAGAACAAAACTCTGGGAGTTTTCGGGTAGGTAGTGTAGCCCAACTTTTATATATATTTATTTGTATTGGAAGAGAACCAAACTGCAGCTACAAAGTGAACTCGATTTTCTAATAACGAAGTAGAAAGCTTTAGAAAACTATATCTGTAATCACAAACGGAAAAATGAATCTAGCTCAGAAAAGCTTCCAAAAATCTTCCCCAAGATAGTGTAGCCTAAGCTTAGAGTTTCAATATTAATACTGGAGGCGATACTGCAAAGAAACTATCAATCTGGTATGCCAAAATTGTACCGTTGTCTTGCTACATCTAACAGAGCAAAAACTTTGAGACACCTAAGTAGAAACTACAAAATACTTACTAATACAAGGGGGCAAATATGGCTAAGTCAAGGCAATTGTTTAACCCCTGTATATCATAATTTGTGTTAGAAATCATCCTGTCCTATGTTTGAACTTGAACTTGGAAAATATTATGTAAATATTCAAAATAAATTATAAACAACGCGAGCGATTAAAAACCTTAAACGTGCAACGATCAGCAAAATTTACTATATAAATACTCAAGCGAACCATTAGTTCGGCAGACTTTGTCTCTTACCCCAACCAGTGCCCTGCAAGCACACATGTGCGTAAGGCTCTAACCTGCAACCTTATTTCCTACCTAAACACACATGTGCTTGAAATCGGTCTCTCACCTAAAGCAGTAAAGTCGAATCAAGTTCTAAGAAAGATAATTTCAAAGTAGAATCTGTCAAATAATGAGAGCGCAGTGTAAACTCTAAGTGCAATTGAGTCAAAGCTAACTATAAGTAAAACCCAACACAACTCAATTAAAAAGACATGCGCGCGTTAGTAATCGGGTACAGTATATATTTATCGAGTCGTTGACCAATAGGCATTGGTATTGGTTTTATCGATCGATAATCGAGTCAAAGAGACCAGCATATGGGATCAATACAGAAATGCTCAGACGAACTAGGGGAAAGGAATTCATGGGACACCTTCTCCTAGAGCACAACAGATGCACCAGGCAGTGCTATGATCCATACAACTTTCTCCAGAGAATTCGTTCGGGAGTTAGGATCGCTAAAAGGACCTGACTGATCCTTTACGGAATCTAGCATAGAATCCTTAGAGCTTCTGGCTAAGACTCATTTATCAGGATGTCGGATTTTGCATAACGATGAGCAGGAGCCATTTTGGCACTGACCAAATCGGCCAGAAACGGGCGATTGGACTGTTTCCAAGAACATCATTAATGCATTCTATTCTATCGTTTCAGCCTTTTAAATCACTTGGTGAGGGCGGGATATTTCCAGCACTGCTGCAAAATGGTCTGGAGGTATTAACACACTTTTTAATTAAACTTTTTAGAGCCTGCGACCCTTGGTCTATTGTGACTCACATCTGTGGCTTCCACTATGCCAGAGGCGGCTCGACCCTTTTCATGAAATCGAACAGCGTTCTGGGGTGGATAGTTTTCAAATCTGCAAGTGTGATTTGAGAATTTCCAAAGACTGTTTGTCTGATTCTTTCCATTGCTGGACAGTGGCATACAACATGCTTCATTGTTTCTTCGTCCTCCAAGCACAAGCAGCATTCCGTTTCTTCGAAGAGCCCTATCTTGTTCATGTAGCTTCTTAGCCGACAATGGCCAGTGTACATGCCAACTACAGCCTGTACCTGCTGCCGGGCAAGTTGAAGAAGTTGTCCAGTTCTCACTCCTGATGGCAGATTCACCGCCAACTTTGAATGAGTTAGGCCTGGTAACTCTCTCCATTGGTCTACAAATTGCTCTTGTTTCCACCTGGAGAGGGTTTCTTTAGCTGTGTTATAAGCTATTCCCAGTACTGGTTCTGGTCCTATGAAGGCCGTTGCGGCCGCCTGCTTCGCAAGAGCATCAGCTTTTTCGTTGCCTTCATATCCTGTATGTCCAGGTATCCAGATCAGTGTAAGTTTATTTTCTCTACCTAATTTGGTAAGTAGTTCCTGGCAGTTCCATACTGTCTTGGATGAACACCGGCTAGATTCGAAAGTTTTTAAAGCCGCTTGACTGTTCGAGAAAATTTTGATTGACTTGCCTTTCCAGTTTCTTCAATGGCCTTAACTTCAGCCTTAAAAAAGGTTGCATGTTTGCCTAGGGAACACTTAAGCTCAACCTTACCATTTTTATTCCATGCAGCGGCTCCTGTACCATCATTGGTCATGGAGCCGTCAGTGAACCAACTGACTATTCTCAGATGTTCCGAGTCTTTTCTCCATTCGTTCCTCTCTGGTAGGAGGACGTCATAGGCATGGTAATAGGTAGTTTTGGTAGGCATAACATTCGATGGTAGACCCAGCACACTGTCCTGCTCATTGGCATTTTTCAGCCTGTTGGGCACCATGATGATCGCCTGCGGATTGTTGATCACCGCCTGTGTCAATCTATACGTAGCCCACCTGGCCTCCCTCTCCAGTACTATTTGGAGAGATGGCAGATTTAGAAGAGTGCGAGGATTCATCTAATTTCCGTCCAATATCATTGGTTGTCACCCTTTCGAAGGTGGTTGAGAAGCTGGTAAAATCGCGGATGGTTAATCTTCTATCGGCATCTAACGTTATAACTAGATCCCAGTTTGGTTTCCGGGCATCTAGGAGTACGACTGATGCGGTCTTTTCACTTTTGGAGACTCTCTACATAAGCCTGAATGATGGAGATATGGCTGTGGCAGTGTTTTGCGATTTTTCAAAGGGTTTCGACTGCGTGGACCGAGATGTGCTGCTGCGGAAACTTCACCACTATGGTGTACGGGGAACGGCTAATCGATGGTTCGGAGCGTATCTTTGGGAGAGGGTTCAAGTGGTGAGAGTTGGCGATGATGAGTCTGCGCTCCTGGTGTGTCATTGTGGTGTGCCGCAGGGATCCATACTGGCACCTGTTCTTTTTCTGGTATATATAAATGACCTTGCGATGATGGATGTTCGGGGGAATATCACCCTGTTAGTTGACGACACCACTCGCCTATTCTATGCAAAAACGGGTGACAATCTTCGGGAATTAATAACCTCGGGTCTATTAAAAATTAAGGGATGGTGTGATGCTATCCTTTAGCTTAAACGTCACTAAAACCAATATACTTACTTTTGGTTTTAATTTTAGTGATTTACATATATATGATCAACATGTCGAAAATAGATCAGTCACTAAATTTCTGGGCCTTTTGATAGACAATAAGCTTAAATTTGATGAACACATTTCATTACTGCGTTCTAGGCTGGCCTATGGTTGATTTGCCGTTAGAGTGGTTTCACACGAGTAGCACCTTCGATATGGTATAGCATTCTGTGGCTTTTGCAGCCAACAGTTGTTCAATTCGATTTTTGTTTTATGATTTATGTGTTGGGTAGAAATTAGGGAACATTATAGATCACTATTTATTAAGCATAAAATATTAACATTAGTATTGTAACGTGCTAGCTTTCATTTTGCATTAAATTAAGTTTTAATGTTTTCCTTATGTATCCAAGTAAGGATTATTTATACGTGTAATGACCTCTACCGCCCGGTGAACGAAGTGCTGAAATTCAATATCGGTAATGGCGTTTATTCACATAGATTTCGCTTAACGCAATTATTTATGGTTTCTATGATTGACACGTACCGAATTTAGAGAAAGCGCTATTGTCGCGAATTGGTTGACAGAACCCCCCCCCCCCCCCAACTTATTCTAACGCGTTTCTTTTAATGAAAAGAGGCGTCAAATGTCTATGCCTTTTTTCCTGGTTGGAATAAAAATTATGGTGCAAACCAATGTACCAAATGTAGCTAAAAATTAAATTAGTGGATGTGACAGGTCTTGACCACGTGACGTGTGGCTATACCTTTTTTGGTCAGTCGTAGTTTTGTAGTGGGAATATTGGAAGGAGCGCTTCTCCCTCCGGAAAGTTTTCAAGGAGGGAGCAACTCTACGTCAGATTGCCGTTTGAAGCAGTGTGGTCGGCTGGACGTTTTTTTTTGTTTTACCTTATGGGATTGTTCCAATCGACCTGTTCAGTCTCAGGCCTTACTTTGCCTTACGTTGGTTATTTTTGTTCGTTAGTGCCTGGAACTCGCCCCGTAACTGGGATTTAATGTTGCTTTAGGTAGAAGCCTGCTTGTCCGTCCCCGACATATCTGAGCGTTCTAACGATCTAGTCACATAGCAACCCTTTACAGGCTTCGACCGTCGGGGGTACTTCGACCGACAGAGTACTTCGACCGGCAGAGTTTCATTCACGAGTCCTTACAGCTCAGTCATTTGACCACGCCAATCTGGTATCTGGATTGTGACTTGCTCCGGACACCGGTAGAGTTCTTCTTCATCAGAGGAAGTGTATGGTTTTTTTCTTTCCCCCCGGAAAACCACCGAGAAGCCATCAATTGAATGTGAGGTAACTTACCTTTATTATTAGTATTTTTTTCTTCCTCTTTTCCTTTTCCATCTTTAAATATATACGCTTAATCGTAATTTTCTTCACTCTGGTTAATAAACCCGAGATTTTACTTAAATTTATCTCCTTGATAAAGATACGCCAAACTGTACTTTTCTTCTCTCAAGATCTAAGCTTTAACCATTTTTTTTCTACCTCTAACTAATATAATTTTCTTTGCTCGGAATCTGAAATTTAACTTATTTGATACTCGAAAATTAAGATCATTCTCTTTGCTCGGACAACTAAATCAAAATCTAAGATTCAATTTGCTTTATTCTTGTCATTCTATACTTTTAGAGTTTTAACTAGCCGAGACAAGCTCAAAGTTTATTAGAATAAATCGAGTATAATTCCATGAAATTCGCGACGAGCTACGTGATATTTCTCTTGAGTATCGATTTATTTAGGTACATTTATTAGGGAGCTCTCGCCTTCTTTCAGTAGATTTGGCGTTGTTATGTCTTGTTCCTGATCTAGTTTTCTAGCCTCTAAGAAAAGTTCCTTTACAGTCAGATAGAGTCTGGTTAATAATTGATTAAAGAAGACAGCACTCAATCTTCTGATTTAATTTCAATCGGCTGCCCAAGGGATCATTTATTATTGGCATACCTAGTTATAGTAATCAACATATAATTAGTTTGTAGAGCGGCTTTGTGACGACAGACTAAGGTTTGCGCGCCTAAATAAGTAATTGAATGAGGGTCTTTTATTTATGTTACTTGAACTCGATGATCGTTAAAGAAAGAAAGTAAATTTATATATTTTTAATTAGTTTGTTGTGTTTCTAACGCCGGTTATATTGCATAATATTTCTCTTTGAACCTCGTTAGCCACCATAAGGTGATCACGTTCGAGTGGGCAAAGTAACTTAATTATTATTTGAAGTTTTTGTTCTATCTATTAAATAACCATACCGACTTTTATTTGAGCGAAATAATTTGATTAATAATTATTTTCTTATTTTTTCCCCTTATACATCAAGTAATCTTCCTTATTGTTCCTGATTTCTTTATTGAGTAATAAACCAACTTTCAATTTGCTGAATTTGGCTGTGTTATTTAATTATTCGAATACCTAACCTGGACTACGGAGAGCTAAAGGAGAATAAAGACAGTAAGTATCGTTGACTTAGTTTATTTGCGTTCTATGTTTGAAATGTGTTGACTCCATTGAATGGCTATAAATACTATAGTTTATTATTGACTCTATCGTTAATACTTAGTTTTTTTTGAGTCTCACTTTTCAATTTTTAATACTTTCCTACTTACTTGCCTTTCATTATTAGATTAATTCTTGGTTGTTATTTTATTTTTCATTTGTTCGTACTGATTAAATTCAAATCAACTTAATCAAATTAATTTCGAATTTATTTAAATAATCTTTTGGTAGTCGCGAGGCTTAGGCTAAAATGAGTACCATATTTCAGCTTTGGGGTAATTTTTACTTGTGCCATCTACAAGCCCGTGGCGCCTTATAAATAAAACCCACCCTACTCTCCGGCATTAGAGCTAGGACCTATTTGCACGCTTTGAAGACGACTCGTTCTAGCTTACGCATCTATACTTGCAAATCCACTCAATTTCAATTTTGATTTTTTTTTATTTGATATTATTCACCCTCGGTATCTTCTAAGCTGAGGTGAATATTTCGCGTCCATTAGAAGGAAGAAAAGCGTGGCAGTATCTTTATTTATCCTTGAAACAGTCTGCCTGATCTTGACTAGGGGGTCGATCACATAATACAAGATTGGCCGTAAACCAAAATGTATGCTTTCCTATTCCCAGATTAACACTTACAAAAAATCAGTTATGTACGAGGGCCTCAAGATCTATAATCGTTTGCGTTAGTGGGGTGCAGATGGCTGCCATACTCCCGGTTTCGGAGGAAAGTTAAGAGTGTTTTGGCGGCAAAGTCTTATTACAACCTGGAGGAGTATTATAATGGTAGTTGGTAGGTGTTTTGCCACGTATTTTTATTTTCATTTGTATTTTTATTTGTATTTTTATTGTATTTTTATTTGCATTTGTATCTTTCTTCCTATATTTATTCTCGCTTTAATTGATTTGTTCTTCTTACAATTAAGCACATTTTGACTTTGACTTTGACTATTAACATGCCTATGACGTCCTCCTACCAGAGAGGAACGAATGGACAAAAAACTCGGAACATCTGAGATCAACAGAGAATAGTTGGTTCACTCATGGCTCCAAGACCAACGTCTTACAGGTCGTGACAATATTGCTTCCTTCCTTCAACTTTTAAGGCAGCAAACTCTAGGAGACTGGATTAGAAATTAAAAACATCTTTTTTCCGGGGATAAAGTATAATTAGGTTAAGATAAAGTCTGGGAATTTTCGCAAAAATAATCTAATTTATTAATTGTGTATCATCAGTTGTTACGCGTTAAAGCAAACTAATAATGCGAACTGGAGCTTTAAAATCAATTTGATACCACAAAAAAATCCTCTCACTTGCTTCATCTTAGAGAGTAGAAAACTTTAGAACTTGGACCTAAAAATCAGTCTGGTTGATTGGGTATCTCCAGTATCACCGGACGTAAATCTAGCGAACTTATCAATTATTCCTAATTTCTCAAGATCATATCTTGGTAATAAGAAGTATTTATTTTCAATTAAAAGACATAACAATAGCAGATCGTGTCCTCTTTTATTTTCACTGATTACCAAATACAGTTAAAAACTTAACATCGCATTTGCTAAAAAAATCATAGATAAAGAGAAAATGTCCTTGTTAGAGTATTTCGATGGCCATCTACATTTGCATCTAATGCAGTCCAAATCCCCGATGTAATTTGAATCATATCATCTGTGAGAAGTGCTCTTGTGCACAATGCGATAGTATTTAGAATGCAATTTACAGCTTTTTGTTCGGATTAAAATCCGCTTAAGCCACGTCCATTAGTGTTCCAAGTTGTATTTCATACAGATGCTAATCGATTTTGTACTCATTGCTCGGATCTCGAAAGAAGATTATTTTCAATATTTAATTATGATATACTTTATATTAATATTAACTTTATCTCTCTTTTCCTATTCCGGCCAATCTCCAAACTGAAATTTTAAAATGTGATATGTTATATGCAACACAGAATGTACTATTTTTACTAAAGTCTTTTGCAAACGAAAATAAAATATATAGAAATAAAATGCAAATTTCTGTTCTGATTAAATTAATTAAATAAAACTCTTCTTTATTTAAAATTACTAAATCACTAATTAACTATTTCGCATTCGTATTCGTACACATGAGGGGGCCCAGATGGAGCCCTCCACTGCCTTGGTCTATTGTGGCTTACATCTGTAGTTTCGACTAGGCCAGAGGCTCGCACTTTACGTGCATTCCTTTCCGGCATGCGTTACACTCTGCAATGCCATGGAAGTCGTCTGTGGGTTGGAGAGTCAAAATTCTGGTCAGTTAATCATTTTGTCCAAGTAAAAAAACTAACATATCTATTTGATGTTCAAATTATTTCTTTTATTCTCTGAAAAGGAGAACACCTCATCAAACTAAATTCAGGAAACACATTATTCTACAAAGGCCGTGAAGTAGAAAGTCAGAGAGGTGCAGGATTTCTAATTCACAAACGACAACAAGACAACATAAAAGCATACAAAGGAATATCAGACAGAGTCGTATATATTGTACTCCAAATTTGCCAAAAATACAAAATACAGATTGTTCAATGCTATGCACCAACATCGGCATACCCTGATGAGGACGTTGACCTCTTCTAAGACGAAATAACCAAAGCCATCAATGAAGTCAAATGCCAACAGAAAATCATAATGGGGGATTTCAATGCCATCATCGGACAAAAACAGGACGACACAGAGGAACAAATAGGAAGCTTTGGGCTGGGACAAAGAAATGGCAGGGGAGATATTTTAATGAATTTTCTGGCGCAAAACAAACAGTATGCGATGAATACATTCTTTCACAAAAAGACACAGCGAAAATGGACCTGGATTAGCCCGGATAGTAACACGAAGAACGAAATTGATTATATCCTCACAAACCGCCGGGAAACAGTCAAAGACGTCACAGTTCTGAACCACTTCAACACTGGAAGCGACCACCGCTTGGTACGAGCAAGAATAGAAATCGATAAGAAATTAGAAAGAAAAAAATATGTTCAAAAGCAAAACAAACAGAAGATCGACATACAAATATTAAAAAGTAAAAAAGAGGAATATCAGAAAGGACTGGAAGAAAAACTTAAAGAACCCATAGAAAACGACCAAGACATGAACCAAATTACTAAAAGTCTCGCTACAGCTTTAGTAGAAACATCCTTGAAAACAGCACCTTGCAGTAAAAGAAAAGACACAATCTCCAGTGAAACAAAATACTGGATAGAAAAGAGAAGGTTAATGTCTAAACAAGAACAACACAGAACACAAGAATATAGACAAGCAAAGAAATCGGTAAGAATATTAATAAGAAAAGATCTACAAACCCACCACGAATACCTAGTAGAAAAAGCAATAGAAGAAAATAGGAGCCTAAAACATATAATGAAAAAATCGAATGGACAGCATCAAATAATTGCTATAAAAAACCAAAATGGGAAAGAAGAGCGAGACCAAGACAAGATCAAAACAATAAGTGAAAAATTTTATGAAGAACTTTATAGCACAAAGATAGAAAAACCAAAAAGAATCAAACAGCAGAGAAAAGTTTTGAGTGTAGGGTCGGAAGAGATTCCAGAAATCACATTAGATGAAATAAATCACGGTTTATCTCAGATGAAGAATAACAAGGCACCAGGTGAAGATAATGTCAAAACAGAAATGATAAAAGAAGGCGGGGAAGGGGTGCTTCAAAAGCTAAAATTAATCTATAACTTATGCCTCCAAGAAGAAAGAATACCCGAAGACTGGAATAACGCAATAGTAGTACTAATTTTTAAGAAAGGAGATAACACCAATCTTTAAAACTATCGTCCCATAAGCCTGCTCTTCCAGTTTTTCAAGCTGTTTACTCGTATAATTTGTAACAGATTAACTGATAAACTTGACAACTACCAGTCAGTGGAACAAGCTGGGTTCAGAAAAGAATTCAGTACATACAACCATTTGCTAACGCTTAACATACTAATAGAAAAAGCAAATGAATACAATCGCTAAGCATAGCCTTCATAGATTTCGAAAAGGCCTTTGATTCAGTCCAACACTGGGCACTAGAAGAAGAACTAAATAAAGCAAGAATAGACCATCGATACGCAAACATACTTAAAAACATATACCAGAATGCAACATCAATAATTAGACTAAACACCGAAACAGATAAAATAAAAATTGAAAGAGAAATAAGGCAGGGAGATACTATATCACCTAAACTGTTCACCCTGGCCTTAGAAGGAATATTTAAAAAACTCGACTGGAATAACAGAGGAGTTGAAATGAATGGAGAACGACTGACTAACCTAAGGTTTGCAGATGATATAGCGATCATAGCAGACAATAATGAGGACCTGAAACAGATGAGCCCAGAATTAAATGTAGAAGCGAAACAAATAGGGCTAAACATGAATATTAAGATGAAGTGATGTGTAAAGAAGACCCGGAAATATCATTAGAAGGGCAACGGCTAGAAAATATAGAAGAATACATATATCTCGGATAACTTATAACATTAAACAAAACAAATAAAACTAGAGAAATAGAACGCTAAAGCGGATGAGCTGCTTTTGGAAAATTAGCTCATATACTCAAAAATAAAAAAATATCGATGCATCTGAGATCTAGGGATTTTGATCAGTGTATCCTACCAATACTTACATACGGAGCCCAGACATGGATACTAACGAAGGAGATAACATCGAAACTCAAAGTAACACAAAGAGCAATGAGGCGAGCTATGCTGGGTATATCTCTGCGAGACAGGAAAAGAAACGACTGGATAAGAGACAAAACAAAAGTAAAAGATATAATTGAAACAGTCACAAAATTGAAATGGGAATATGCGGGACATGTAGCAAGGCGAGAGGGTGGCAGATGTAGTACAAAAATTATAAAATGGAGACCACATCTGGGAAGAACAAACCGAGGAAGACCCCAAACAAGGTGGTATGATGACCTAAAAAAGGCCACATGACTATATTGGATAACGGAAGCACAGAATAGAAACAACTGGAAATCTAGGCCTATGTCCAATTCTGGATGAAGGAGGGCTGATGATGATGATTATGATGATGATGATCATCCGGCACTATTTGATGTTCAAATTATTTTTTTTTTATTCTCTGGAGCAATGTGGATTTGCGAGACTGTATAGAATCTCGCAAATCTGAATCAGGTCATACAAGCCAGCTTCTCGTATGGTTTAGATCTCTTTCTCCATTTGATTCTTATAATGCTCTGTACTCGTTGTCGGCTAGAGCTGTAGCTAATGACAAGGTAAGGGATGTTGGACAAAAGAGCATGCAAAGCATAGCAGGTATTTTGTTTGGTACTTATCATGGACCAGGGGAACCGAAAACATTCGAGACACCTTTCATAGAAATTCGTTTGATGTTTGAGGATTTTTTACCCTATTTTACTGCGTTATGGGGTGGATAGTTTTCACATCTGCAAGTGTAATTTGAGAATTTCCAAACACTGTTTGTCTGGTTCTTTCCATTGCTGGACAGTGGCATATGCTACATTGTTTCTTCGTCCTTCAAGCACACGCGGCATTCCGTTTCTTCGGAAAGCCCTTTCTTGTTCTTAGCTGACAATGGCCGGTGTACATGCTAACTACAGCCTGTACCTGCTGTCGGCCCAGTTGAAGAAGTTGTCTAGTTCTCACTCCTGATGGCAGATTCACTGCCATCAGGCCCGCTAATTTTCTCTATTTTTCTATAAATTGCTGTTGCGTCCACTGAGAGAGGACTTCTTTAGCTGTATTGTAAGCTATTGCCAGTACTGGTTCTGGTCCTCTGAAGGCCCTAGGGGCCACCTGCGTCGCTGGAGCATCAGCTCTTTCGTTGCCTGCATATCCTGTATGTCCAGGTATCAAGATCAGCGTAAGTTTATTATTGTCTCTACTTAGTTTGGTGAGTAGTTCCTGGCAGTTCCATACTGCCTTGGATGAACAGCGGCTAGGCTCAAGAGCTTTTAAACCTTAATTATCCGAGAAATTGTGCAGTAATATCAATGGCTTGAACTTCAACCTGAATGGCATGTTGGTCTGGGGAACATTTAACCTCAGCCTTACCATTTTTATTCCATGTAGCGGTTCCTGTGCCATCATTGGTCTTGAAGCTATCAGTGAACCAACCGTTCTCTGCTGTTCTCAGATGTTTCGAGTTTTTTGCCCATTCGTTCCTCTCTTGTAGGAGAACGTCATAGGCATGGTAATAGTTAGTTTTGGTAGGCATACCATCTGATAATCCGCACTATCCCGCTCATTGACGTTTTTTAGTTTGTTGGGCACCATATGTGTCAATCTATACGTAGCTCATCTGGCCGTCCTCTCCAGTACTATTTGGAGAGGTGGCAGATTTAGAACACATTGTGTAATGCCGAAGGCAGCACTAATTGCCAGACACGCTTGTCTTTGTAAGGTGAATAATTTGATTCTCGCGGAGCTCTGGAAGCTCTTAGAGTACCAAGCTACTGCTTCATATGTTACCATTGGTCTTATGCCCGCAATATATAGCCAGTGCATTTGTTTGGGATGTATGCCCCATATTTTGCCACAATTGCTTCTGCATATTCATAGTGACAGTTTCGCGTTTGCGGCAATTTTATCTAGATGTGCATTATAGTTGAGTGTTTTATCTAGAAAATTCTCAGATACTTCACTGGATTCGCAAATGGGATAGTTTCTCCTTTGAGTGAAAGTGGCCTTAGGTTTCCCAGCCTTTTCTTCCTTATGAACGGTGTTATAGCTGTTTTGTCTGAGTTCACAGATAGTCGTTCCTTTTCACACCATTCATAGACCACGGTTAGCACTTCTTGAAGATCCTCTGAGGTATTTATTTACGACTTGCTTCTTATAAGTATTACTAGATCATCCGCGTATACCTGCACCTCCATATTCCATGGCGAGAAGACTGCTAGCAGACCATCCATCAGGAGAGACTCCAGAAGGGGCGACATAACCCTACCCTACGGACATCCCCTAATAGCCCTGAATCTGCAGCCCTCTCCCTGCAGGGTTGTTGTTGCTTAATTTGCAATAGCTAATTAACTAGCTAGTGAACTAGTGATAATTTACAGGCACTTCCTCTTTTTAGATTCACCCAAAAACGACACACTAATATTTTTAAATTATTTCTTACCTCAGGTTGATTTTCTCCATGAACTATGCAAACCAGTTGAGCCTCGAAGCCTTCAGCTGAATGGACTATGGGATTTTCAACAGAAATTTCTGGCGGATCTGAAACCAAAATAAGTCTCAGAATTTTTAGGTAATGGTCTAGAAGAATATTAAGCCTCAAAGCCTACAGACTTGAGGTGTATTTAGTGGCCCTAACTGCTCCTAGTATCTAAAATATATAAAGACTTTGTTACTATGAAATGTGAAACGGACTTGATCCAGGAATTCTAACATTTTTCTTAGGTATTCGCAACCTGGATATCTGGTTTGAAATATTGCTAAGGTTTAAACGCGTAGATGGAGAAAATGATTTTTATCAAGGCAGCAATTCGTTTGTTCTTTTCATTGACATAACTTAAATTATCCTATTTACGACAGTTTAGTTCAAATATCCTCATTTTTTAATCGATCAGCTTCTTTCGGTGTTAAAGGAGGCTAAAAAAACTTAGCGTAGGCAATAAATAGCGAATTACAAAACTTGTTGCATCATATCGCTTTTTATAGGGGAACACTCTGGGTTAAACCGCAAGCAAGAGTAAGAATATCCTGTCCAGCTGGTTTATTTGACTAAAACTACTTTTCGCAAATTGGAATTGGGAAATGCTAATGCATATTACGTTACGAGCGATTTAATCTGATATGGCAAAGCCAAGAACCTTTATAACTTAACTAACCAAGTTTACCGGGTTTCGGAATTGAATTGAAAGTATATGCTCTCACAATACAATAAGTTATGATACACTTTTTATTTATTTATTTTTTAATGTTCTATTAATAATCAATACAAAGCACTGTAGGTTTTTTACACATAAATGAACAAGAATAGGTATAAATATTAAATATTCCATACTAGATCAGATATGTTTGTCCTCTTCAACAATACAGTTCAAAAAGTTATTTGCGAAGCACGTATCGCGCTTGCAAAGCGCTGAGTAAAGCGCGCCGAAAACGTAATAAATAACGTTATTGCTATCATACCATAAATTAAAATGTTCCATGTATGTTTCAATTTGAATCGTTTTTACAGGCCATAAAATCCGACAGTTTACAAAATATAAACGCTGGCACAATCAAAGTTAAATTTAATTCGTCATTGGATGAAAATATTATGAAGGCACGTAGCGTGTACGTGTTAAGTACCCAGTGCCAATAGTAAATATGCTAATTTCTTTCTTGGAATAAAAGTTATTTGTGATCTCTTTAAAGCACTTCATTTTCGACACGTTGCGTTGTGTGAACTCTTAATAAATATCATAGAGACGTTAATATTAATTTGTATAAATCATTCGGAGGATCTTGTCTTAATTATTTGGGATCGTTTCAGAGAGCTTTGCTCGTAGAAATATTTCATGTATTATTGTTTTTGCCCAAAAGTATTGTGCACTACTGAAACATTTAAACTTTTAATTAATTATTATCACCCTGTCCTTAGTCTGAATTTGAACTTGGAAAATATTATGTAAACATTAAAGACAAATTAAAAACAATACTAGCAAGCAACGCAAGCATTTATGAACCTTAAATTTGCAATGGTCAGCTGATTTTATTATTTAAATTGTCAAGGGAACCATGATTGCATCAGTCCTACAGACTTTCGTCTTCCTCCTAGTCCGGTATAACCATTGTTCTGCATTTCACAGGAACGTATGGTAGAGTACTTTAACATAGAGCTTTGACAGAATTATTTCAACTTTGAATTTGTCCCTTTAGAAAAAAAAGCCAGGGAGACAAACGGAGAAGTTTAGGTTAGGGTTCTCAACCCAGCGATGGTATTTCCAGAAGAGGACTTAACCACAAATCTTTAATTCTGATTACAGGGTCAGAACAACCAGACAGGCCTCCACAAAGGGCTTCCTATAACATAAGCGTTGGATGAACGAATAAAATATCAAAAAAAATCCACCCGAGAATATATATAATAATAATATAATGTACAAAATACGGATTATTACAACCGTTTCAATAAAAATTGCTTGCAACATAGATGGACGTTTCTAGAAAACCGATATTATACTGTGCTTATATATTTAAAGAAAGCGATTCTTATGTAAGTTTTTTTAAAACAGTATGACAAGTGAGTAAGCTGGAGTACCTTTTGTATTTATTTAATCATCCAATAAAAATAAGAATCATTCACGCGCAGTTCTTGAAGTAGAAAATCGTTTTCCTTTGCAACTTTAGAAATATTATATTGAGCTCCACAAATCCACAGAGATATAAATTTGTATTTGTATTGTATATGTATTAATTAATACTTAAATTTAAATTCACATTCGTAGCGTGCAATTGGAGCTTTGGGTATTGAATTTAAGAAAAGTCCGAATTGAGAGATTAAAGTCTGAATTCATAAATTAAAACCTGCATACAGAGCTTAAGACCCAAATATAAAAAAATGTTAGAGGCGAATTCAGTCATTCATGGTCGAATTTCAGACCTTCAATTGGGAATTCAGCCTGAACTATGAGCAATCTGATTCTCTGCGATTTCAAGATATTTCCAAATTTATACATTTGGCTCTAATTTTAGGTTTTAGTTTCTTCAAACTTTTACCTTGAAATCAGCCTTCAGAGTTCAAGTCCAGATATTAAAACCTGAATTGAGGGAATAGTCCGAATTTAGACATTAAATTCAGAATTTTGAATGTACTCTTTAAACTCAAAAGTCATAGGATTAAAGTTTTAAATCGGACTGAAGGTACAGCATGAAACGACCGGTAAATGCCTGAATTCAGAGATTTAAGTTTTAATTCAAAAATTGTACCTGAATTCAGAGTTTAAAGCCCGAGGCATGAACAAAATCTGTCGCATAATTCTATCTTTGTGGAATACAGGCTTCCATATACGATTTAACACTTTAAACTCTGATGGTGTTCCTTAAAGTCTGAATCGAACTGAAATCTCTAAATTACACTTTCAGTTGGGAATTCGGATTTTAAATCCTGAATTTAAAAAGTCGGTATTTATACCATCTGAAATCACAGATTAGTTAAAGCCTGAATTTAGAGTTTATGGTTACAGATATTAAAAAGTTTATTTAAACAAAAGGACAATAATTTATAATAAATGTAAAATAAGTTATTTATCTCATCATCATTGAAACAGGTACGTTTCTCCAAATGGCCACCAAATAATACGAAAGTCTATTATAAAGGCCTTTGTGAATTTTGCTGTATATTTCAGACTTTAAAGGGTAATTTCAAGCTTTAGTATTTGAATTCAGAGTTAAAAGTTTAAATTCAGAGATAAAGCCCAAATTCTTTCTTTAAACTCTGAATTTATATGTTTATGTTAAAGGCCTTAATTCAAAAAAATCTGAATTCAGAAAATTATGAATTCAAGCAGTAAAGCTTTCACTCAGTTTATAAAGCATGAGTTGAGAGGTAAAGATTTGAAATCATATGTTATAGCCAAAATTCAGAAATTACAGTCCAAATTGAGAGATGAAAATCTGAAATATAGCAAAATCGCAGCCGCTGGATTCGGACTTTTACCTTTGATTTCTGGATTAATTCATTTCACTTTTGCAACTAGGAATTTGAGCCTTAAATCTTGAATTTAGAGATTAAAATCTAATATCGCAGATAAAAGCCTGAATTCAGGGCTTAAAGTCATAACTATATTAAAAAATCAGGGAAGAGTTCAAGTTTCATGTTTCAAATTCAAATTTTTAACTTTTTTTTTTTTTTTTAGCTGTTTTTTTTTATGGCAGTGGCACACACACTAAAGGGAGATCCTATGGCGCTCGACGAGCGGTGTGTGTGCGAAGATGTTGATTGACACGGTTCTTGAATATTTGTAGGTTGTAATTAGTGGGAAACAGATGTCCTGGAAGTGAGTTCCACAGTGATGCAGTGCGCCAGACAAAGGAGTTCTGGTAAAGCGATGTTCTAGGTGTTTCTAGTTGTACGACGAACTGGTGCGACAGGAGTTGCCAGGGGCGGGATTATGCGGGCCAATTCCTGGGAACATCTGCCGTGAAAGTATCTGTAAAACAGAGACATCTCGGCCACATGTCTGCGATGTTCCAGACTATCCAGATTCCGGGTCAACTCCGGATCGCCGACGAGACGCACAGCCCTCTTCTGAATGGAATCCAGCAGCTTTAGGGTATGCTTTGGTGCGGCACCCCAGATATGTGAGCAATATTCTAAGCACGGTCTTATTTGCGCTTTGTACAGCAAGAGCAACTGCTGCGGTGTATAGAGTTTTTTGTTGCGAAATAGCGCACCAAGCTTCTGGGAGGCTGATTTTGCGATGTTAGCAACATGGTCATGCCATGACATATTGCTGTTGACCGAAACACCCAGCAGCCTGATTGACGAGGATGAAGGAATGGTCGATCCTGCCATAATGATGTCAGGGCCCGCTGTATTGGCCCTCTTAGTAAACGTTGCTGCTTGGGTCTTTGCTGCATTGAACTGAACCAAATTTCGGTCGCCCCAAGTTTGAACTTTCTCCAGGTCTTGATTAATTGCTGTAATCTGCTCCTGTCTGCGGTGATGAGTCTCAGTCGCTGGTAAGAGTTTTTCTGATCCAAAGTGGGAGACAAGGGTACTGTCATCTGCAAAACTGTAAACAGGATTATTCGTTTCGATCAGCAGGTCATTAATATAGATGAGGAACAGAGTTGGTGAAAGTATTGCGCCCTGAGGCACGCCCGCGTTGATGGTGAATGTGTCCGAGATGTGTCCATCGACTGCAACGTGTAGGGATCGGTTCTTAAGGAAACTGGCCAGCCAGCTGCAGAGAGAGGCGGGCAGTCCCAAGGACGGCAGTTTGTTGAGCAGTCCGCCATGCCAAACTCTGTCGAATGCCTTTGAAATATCCAACGCAATCGCTCGAGACTCTCCGTAGTTTTCAATTGCCCTACTCCATATATGAGTGACATAGGCCAATATATCTCCTGTCGATCTCTCTTTGCGAAAGCCGTATTGATTATCGCTGATTATTCTGTTGCTCTCGAGGTACTTGAGTAGTTGCTGGTTGACTACACGTTCCATGACTTTGGAGATTATTGGAAGCAAGGCAATTGGGCGATAGTTTGAGGGAGTGGTTTTCTTGCCTTTTTTTGGAACAGGTTGCACTCGAGCGACTTTCCAAGAGGATGGGTAAATCCCTTTTCTGTAAGAAAGAGAAAAAAGCCTGGAAAAAACGGGTGTTAGTTCGTTGGCGCAGTTCTTTAGCACGATGGCAGGTATTCCGTCCGGTCCTGATGCCTTTTGCGTATCTAGTTCTTTAAGGAGTTTGCGAATATCACGATGAGAAAACTTGACTTCTGCCATGGTGGTGTTGATGTTCGGTATAGTGGGGAGAGTCTTGCCTTGGGGCACGTCTAAGGTAGAGTGCGATGAAAACATTTTGGCGAGCATGTTTGCTTTTTCCCTGGCTGTAGCCGCCGTGATGCCACGTTCGTCCGTCAAAGGTGGGAGAGACGTTTTTGTAAAGTTGTTACTTATTGCCTTTGCTACCGACCAGAAATTCCTGGAACCACTGGGGCATTGCAAAAGTTTATTCCTGATCCTTTGATTGTGTTTGTCCTTAGTTTCGTCGATCACACGCTTGCACTCGTTTCTCGCTTCGACAAAATAATTGCGATTTTCAGCGGTCTGATTTTGCTGCCAGTACTTATAGGCTTGCTGTTTCCTTCCTACAGCTCTTTCGCATCTTTTGTCGAACCAGGGCTTTCCTTTTGATGGTAACTTGATGGAATTTGGGATGTATGCTTCCATTCCTGAGGAGATTACTTGCATGATCTCTTCGCAGCAGTCTGACGGGTCGTCAGTGGCAAAGCAGACGCCGAGCCAAGGAAAATCTAGGTAGAACTGCCTTAGATCGTCCCAGTTTGCAGAATTGTAATGCCAGATTTTGCGAGGCAATGGTGGATCCTTCTGTATGAGTGGCAATTCACAAACCGTTGTAATAAGTTTGTGGTCGGAGGTACCTAATGGCGGACCAACTGTAACCTTGTACTGGTCAGGATTGGTGGTCAGAAAAAGATCCAGGAGGGCGGCGAATTCGCCCCTCTCTGAGATTCGAGTTGGTTCGTCTACAAGTTGAGTAAGTCCGCAGCTGATGGCAAATGCTTCAGCTTCTCTACCTTCGTTGTCGGTCTTGTTGTGATGTTTGAGCCAGTTGGTGTTGTGGGCATTGAAGTCTCCCAGAACGATTATTTCTGAACTGGGGTGGTCGACCTGTATTGAGTCAAAAGTGGTAGCTAGTGTTGAGAAAAAGCTTTGGTAGGCTCTATCGCTCGGAGGGCGATAGAGACAACATATAAACTTGGTTAATCCCTTGGCGGTGAACTTGAGCCACATGACGTCAAGGTTGTTCGGTTCGAGTGTTTCCTCGCGGTGACATGAAAGGTCGCTTCGGACAAAAAGGCATATTCCGAACTTATGTCTAAATCGGGTATGTAAGTCGTAACCAGGATAGAGGTAGTTCACTGTTGTTGTTGTAGAACATACTTGTGTTTCTGTAAGGGCTAATATGTGTGGTCTATTTGCTTGTAGATGTTGGTGTACCGAATTTATGTTTGTATTTAGGCCTCTTATGTTGCAGAAATCTATTCTAAATTGGTTCGGTATCTTTGCTGTGTGTGAAATGCGGAATGAAGGGCTCCCAGGGCCACCCAGCGCCCGGAGATCCGAATGGCCGGGGAGTTTACTTCCGGAATATTTTGATCCTGGAAGCACCATCATGTCCATATATTCCTACTGTGGAACCCGGGACCACCAGCGCGGAAACGGAACGTGATTTGGGAAAACCACTTAGCGCTTCCCAATTCTGGTGGGGTGGTCTTTCACCGGACGATGCGAGTAGGCTTAGGCATCTACCACCTAGGGCTCAGACTCATTCCTTTGGCGGTCCCTAGTCTGACAGGGGTAAAAATGGGGTTTGTTGGGTCACTCCCCAGTGATCAGCTCCAGACTTTGTACTTTGGTGTTCTCCAGCCTGGAGGAGGACGATGGGATTTGATGGGCCACATCCCGTGGCTACTCGGAATGGTGGGGGCGTCACTCCCCGTAATCAAACTGCTCTCACCAGTTTGACGTTCCTGCCAGCCAATACAATGCAGCCCCTCTTGTCACAACCTGTCATTGATCGGCCCCAGACTTTGTACTTTGGTGTTCTCCAGCCTGGGGGAGGACGATGGG
>MU186252.1:65502-94119 GCA_016904865.1 Pissodes strobi | reverse complement strand
TGAAGGAGTTTTTGTCTAGAATGAACATAACTCTTAACTTGACAGATGTCATGAAATCAACCCATGAGTTTCTTTTAAGGGTTTATGGTCGAGCAGTGGAAATCACGCTGTGAAAAAGCAATGAGGATTGAGATTAGTATATGGAAAACGAGCCTATGGTGGACATTGTTGTAGACAAGTTAATAATAAATTTGAATGACAATGACAGCAGTTCAGACGAAAGCTCTGATGATAACTTAAGCGAGGGTTCCATGTCGGGAATAGAAGAAATACCACCATGAAAGTAATAATAAATATATTTACCTATCCTTAACCTTTATGTAATATTTTTTAGTATTTGCTCTGTTATATTGTTAATATAATTCCTGATATTATTAGTATATATTGTAATTGAAATTTTTTTCTGATCTTTATTTGAATTTGTATTAATTAATTTCTGTTGTAGTACTGTGTACAAGCCAAGAGCTGCCAATAAAATTCCTTTCTATAAATTAACGAAGTATTAAATGCTCATTACATATGCGCAGCCCTCACTTAATTTTATTGCCGACTTGGCTTGTTATTATCCCAACCATAAATATCATAATAATAAAAGCATAATGGCAGAAATAGCGAACAGGACTAAAGTTTGTAAACCGAGCGTTGATCGTTACGTCATACCTTGTCTTTCTCTCTCATACCACCGTCAATCAGGGGTGACAGAAATTTGACGTCACGGACGTACGTTGAGCTGCGCACGCTAGGATATCAGATGAAATTAATGAAATTTCTCATCTGTCAAAGTGTCAAATATATATTTATTTATTTTATTTGAAGTTCGTCCAACGTATTTTTCTGCTTTTATTTGTGATTGTTATCGCAGTTGGAAATGCCTGGACATCGGTATACTGAAAATGAGCAAGTCCTCATTTTAAAACTAATAGACTATTTTAATCGCGAAAAAGCAGCAGGGAAAACGCTTTTACCCGTGAGTGCAGTATATACCTAATGAAAGTTGATACAAAAGTGCAGTTTAAACAATATATAAAGAGTAGGATTATTAATTTGTTGTAGAGAGTTTCTGATGCTTTAGGAATATCGTCAGCCACTGTGCAAAGAATGCATTGAAAGGCAGTCTAGAAACTTGTTGACTTTAAAACCAAGGCAAATGTTGCTATTATTTCCTCTCATGGAGCGCCTCTTCACAAAGTTCATGGCCATACTATAAGGAGAGCATGTATGCTATGTATGAGAAAGGTAATCTGCATTTAATTTTTCATTATTTTAAATAATTTATTCATTATTTCGGTTTTATTGTAGGTGAACATCTCACACTGCGTTCATTGCAAACGAATCTAATGAATATTGACAGAGTGCAGATATCTACTGATCTGCTAATATAATCCTATTGAGATGGGATGGTCAGAACATAAGCGTTACTACGAGGCTTGTATCAGTTCGATTCATCCTGTCACAAGCAGATGCATCAGTTCGATACATCCTGTCACAAGCGAAGCTGTTTTAAATTTGTGGAATGAAGCACTTCAAACGGTAAGAATCTAGTCAAACTTTTAGATAATGCTATTTTATAAGAGAATCTGTTTTAGATTACACCAAAAAAAATGGAGAAATTATGTTCATCACACAAATGCTATAATACAATTAGCGAGGACTGGAAGAAGCAGAGATGCTTTGGATATATTACTGGTCATTATCGATCTCAATTCTTGTCACTCGGATGATAGTGATGAGTATTTTTTTAGCGATGAGTGTGCTCATAAGCACAGAAGATGCTATGACTCCTTTTGTAAAACATGATACAAGAACCTTAAATTAAAACATCCCTTTCCATCGATTGTGTGGTATGGTTTTTTATAATGACTGAATTATTGTGTTTTTATGACGAGTTGAATTATAGTGCTTTATTATCTTTTGTCTTGTCTGTCATCATTTTTTGTCTCCCGATGAATTTTGTGGCTGGCTGATCGATACATGCCAATAATATTTTAATATTGTATTATAGTACTCTGTTTTGTCTCTCTGTGCTATGTAAGGTGTTTTTTCCAATTTGTTTTTCATTGGTGTTTATTGTAAGTTTGTATAAAGAAAAATATGATTTTAAATTGTTAAAATTAACACATATACGCCAGACCTTTTCTGTTGTTGTATATGAATCATGTTACAGCACACTTTAGGTTATATAAAATGTTTTGTTTTCCATTTCATAAACATTTGGGCGTTCTTTGGAAATAAATTAGCATTGTTTTCGTTTTCTCTCATACTTGACTTTTATTTTATGGTGTCGATCTACTCTACTTTGTGTAAGTTACTTTAGTTAGTTTTGGTTATAACTGAAGTACAACAGCCTCAAATACAATATTATGCTAAACCGTCACCCATTTAATATATTTTATACGAGATGTCCTATGTTAAAAATAGCATAAATATTATTAAAAGTTTGAACTAAGGCCGTAATGGCAATATTTACAGCTACATAATAAGCAAAACTGAAAAAAATTAAATAAACTTTTACGAATCTAAGTGTTATAAATTATAAACAAAACTTACTTACCTATATATATAAAACTAAAGAAAAGCTACATGTTTGAGGTCTTTCAGTTTTATTAACTACAGAACACTGCTGTAATGTGAAATGATTAATTAAATGATAAGACAATAAAAACTGTAGCTAACCGAAGAATAAAATTGCATTTATAGTCAAATTTAAATATATGCCAAAGTTTACTGCAATGGTAAATTTCTCTCTTTATTAATTTGTTTACTGCACTTTACAGATGTTTACAAGTTCACAATCGTATGACAAATAAAAATTAATTGGTAAAGAAAACGTCCAAATCACGTTTCAGTTGCATATTATTATCTGATATTAAAAATGTCTTTGCGATTTTTATACACTATTCTCCCGGCCAAGTTTGTTTCACAGTACATTGCTTTTGAATTGAGTTGAATTTTTCTTCAATTAACCACATATCACATGCATAATTACATAACTTTTCTTGTAGCAAAGATTCCACTTATTATTCGAAATTTCGCAGGTTTTAGTTATGTTTTCATTCACACAAGATAACAAGACCCCTGTATATCTAAGAATTTCTGCTGGAATTTTTCACTAGAACACTAGAATATTTCTGTTTGTATTGTGTTGTTAATTTATTTAAGTTCCTATTGCAAACCACACAAGACTTTTTTTCTTCACCTAAAACAAAGTAGATTGCATAAAATTAAAATATTCATATTGGAGATTCAAATATTATCTTACCAGAGTGAAAAAGGGCATGTTTATCGGTTAGTTTCTTTAAATTAAATCTATGAATCACGAGTTCATACTCATGTTGTTTGTTATTGTTCTGGGTTTGAATTCAGCGTCCTATCTAACCTCACATTCGAGATCGACAATAGCCGTCTACTTTAACGACACGAAATGGATCATGCGCGAAGCGTAAGTTATGCTCCTTCCAAGACTCTTGTGAATCAATTCAGGACATGCTTCAAAACTGATCTGACGTCAGGATTTATGACGTAACGATCAACGGTCGGTTTTACCTATCCCAGCGGCCGTATACTATAAATCTATTTTCTACGCGGAGTGTACTTTACTAAAATTTGGTCTTTGTTGTCTCTGTAATACACTGACTCTCCTTTTCTTTCATCTGCGCATCTCAGGGTTTGGATGACCTGTACTTAAACAAATAAATAGCAGTACCTAGTTAATATCATAGCGATAATAGTTTCAAGATCTTCTTTAGTTATTTCAGCTATTAGATAATGATTAGAAGCTTTAAATGAAAAATAGCTTTCGCTATCGTCTGCTAAAAAGCTATACAATTTCTTGGTGTATAGAGTAGAGCAGCCTGTACAATGCTTTTTTTATCTACAGGCAGGCTAGAAAACGCTACTGTGACAGACAACCTGCTGTATATTTGGAAACCAGTTCTTCGGGTTTTTCTTATTTAAAATTAATTAATAATTATGTCCTAGTTGTATAATCTTATAATTATCTACAAAAATATGTTTAAACGCGCCTTTTTATGGCTAGACCAGTGTCATCACGAACTGACGATGGCACTGAGCATTCCATTGATGGCATTATTTAACCTGGAAACTGAATCAAACGTGCGCAGGCAAAACTCAAAGAGAGTTGATTTTGTACAACTTAATCTTTATTTTTGGCCAAGCTTTTATTTTCTGCTCTACATTATTATTTCAAGCAAGATAGATATGCAAACAGTTTAAGGATAGAGAAACTCTTATGTAAAACTGAGTTTTGAAAATATTTACTTCCTTTTGCAGGAAAGGTGTAATTATCCTATCTTTGCAGCACTTTGCATTCTAAAAATCGAGCAAATGTACATTAACATATTTGAAGAGCTTTTAGCTCTTTATTAAAAGCTTTGGCTCAAGCTTACAGATTTAGCGAGAAAATTGGATAATGTACTTTTGACATCGCGACGCATACTTAGGACCGATAACGCCGAAGTTAATAATAGTCGTGTGAGCGCATTTAGGCTAATGGCCAGTTAAAATTTTAAGGGCCTTAAAGATTCCCGTGTTAACATGTTGACGATTTTGTAAATGTCCATTCGGCATTGAAAATTAATCAATTAAATTTAGTTTGTGCATAAGCTAGTTAGGTGGCAAGGAACTCCTACTGCGCCATTTTGTTTTCCCTTGGATATTTGACAGCTTGTTTTCTTTTTAAAACAAAATTGCAAAATGTAGATATATTTTTGAAGAATAAATTTTTCCTTTATTTTTAAGTAAATTGTTCATAAGTACCTGTTAGGGTTTTTTTTTGCTTAAACGCTAAATCATGCTTTTGAAATTATCTCAATAGAAGAAAATAATTTATTAATCTTAATGACACGCTTGCTAATATCCATTACCTTTATGTTCGAATGTATAGTTACCTCAAATAAAGATATAGATAGATAGATGGATAGATAGATATATAGATAGATAGATAGATGGCTGCTTCGGTGCATACCTATGTCAGCGGGAGCGCCGGGCTTCCAGCGAATGTACTTACTGTGGAGACGATGAAGATGATGCGCACCATACTTTGTTCAGGTGTCCTAGATGGGAGCAAGTGCGGGCAGTTTTTTTAAACAACACCGGTGAACGTTTCGAGCGTCCCACTATGATTGACTGCTTGCTTCGGAATGAAGAGACTTGGAATTTCACCCAGGATGCTATTAGGACCATCCTTGAAACGAAGGCAAGGGACCAAAGAGCTGACGTGCAGAACCTGTGATGATTGCTGAACTGGCACGCTATAACGAAGTAATGCGGAAGCGGTTTCCATTGTAGCGGTGCTGCCAAAGAGGGGGAAGGGTTTAGTCGGTCGGTGCTTCCTGGACTGGAACACTAACCCGACACACCCCGGGCACATAAGATCGCCATGAGCCAAGCCCGAAAAAAAAAAAGATAGATAGATAGATAGATACAATTTTATTTATTCCAATATTCTGCCCTCGTTAGTTAAAACGTCCTAACTGCCAAATTCTTTAAACTGAAATAATTGAGTTTTTATAAAATGTGTTGCGCAGTCGTTGTTTTTTATAATACGCCAATATATATTTTTTTGCAATAAAAGTATGTCGATCATTTATTTAACGATAATGAAGGGATACAACTTATTCTTAAATTTTTGGAGATATTTGAAAAAAACGTCAGATAGGACTTTTTTACTTAGTAACACTCAGGGTATTCAAAAAAGTTAACATTTTGTAAGGTTTTTATTTAAACGCTTCCTTCAAAATAAAGTAGATTTCTTAAGTAAAAAAAAACGTTTCTGTTATTTATACAAGTAATACTAATCTAAATCTATTTCAACTTTAGTTTCAGAAACGGAAATTTCTTCCCAAAAAGTAATTCTATTTGCAGGAATAATTGGTCGTAATTTTGTAATTAAATTATTTTTCCTTTCTAAAGATATGCCCCTATATTTATCTTTACAAGGAGGTTTTTATATTCCTTCCTTATACACCGGAGCAGTTAAAAAATTCACAGATATAAAATTCACAGATGAGAAGGAGTTTTTGTAATACAATACATTTTCACCTCTGGTGAATTTCAAATGCACCATTTTTTGAAGATATGGCTTTGGAATTATTTTTTGTAATTTATAATTAGATGAACTATCTTTCCACAAGAAAAAATCATGCAAAGCCATTTCTTTTACATCTACCTTTGATGAATTTGCCGATTGCACAGTTTTTTTGAAATCATCAAAATCAAAAACCTTTGATTGCTTCTTTAGGCTTAATTCTACCTGGTGATGAAATGAATCGGCCGACATAAAGGTGTGACCGGATTGAAAATATTTCACTTCCAAATTTTGCAATTCAACCTCTGTGCAATTTATGATGTAAATAAAAAAACAAAATAGGGTCCAATTTTTGTTTTGGGCCGCACAATTGTCAAGCCATATCGTAATATTTCTTGTGTCCCGATTATTCAAAAAAAATGCATAAAAAGTAGAAACTAAGTCTTCCTTATTTCGTCCAGTCACACCTTCATGCCATATTACTGCAAGTGGTTTAATTATTTTCGAATAAGCACCTACGGGCACGTATGACTCATTAAACGCTATTATTCTTGGGATAAATATAACTTCCTTGAACATATCAGCTCGAGGTAACATATGACCTAAAATAAAATAAGACGATATTTATTGACATTGAATAAAAAAGTCACATTGTTTTTACCTTTTGTAGGTCAGCTGAAACTATTAATGTTTCGGGTACTTTTTCTTTTCCATCCTTTTTATACTCTTCTCTTGCAGCAAGGTACTTCTCCTTATGTTCTTTCCATATTGTACATTCCTCACACTCTACACTAGGATCTTCTTTATTATGATCCGAATTCTTTACGTGCAAATCATATTTTTCGCATTCAAAACACTCTTCATTGCCCAACTTCGCAAAGGAAATATGCATTTCAGCTATTGTTTTTCTATACAATTCATAGGAAACCCTGAAGTTTGGATATTTCTCTACAAAACATCGATGCATTAACGTAACAGAAGTGTCGCTCGGAAGATAAAGCCTATTCGGAGCGTGCTCTCTCCGGTAGTGTGAAATAACTGGGCGAAAACTCCTAATATGCTCTTTTATTAAATTGGTATCAATTTTAGATTTATTGGGATGGCGACCACGCATATCCTGTTTTGGAGCAATAGAAGTAGAATCGGTATCTCTAACAGACTTCAATATGCGATCATTGGCAGGATGAAATCCCAAAGTACTAAGCAAAAAAGTCTTGCAAACATTAAACTCTTTACCATGTGAATCTTTAAGAAAATATTTAAAACTTTGTCCTCGCCGTGAATCGCCTATAACAGTTTTTTTCTGTTTCGCACATCTCTTAAAGCATGCTAACAAAAACGCCCTTTGCCCCGAATTTGCGATATTCCAAAATTGCTGATTTATTTGGTTTTTCTTTCCATGTCAATAAATTTAGGACATTTGAGGCGACATTTTTCATTGCATGGTGGCTTTACTGGGTGCTTACTTGCCTTTTCTTCGAGCTTACGCTTCTTTCTTCTCACCAAAGGTTCTTCAAAAATCTTTCTTTTTCTTATGGTTCCCTTTTTTGTATATTTCTTTTGGTGAAATTCTTCTGATTCTTGTACTGCTTTGTTTATTATTTTTGATAGAGTGGATCTAATTATATCTTCCTCACTTTCATAAGGGTTTTCATTAATATTCCGGTTTTCACTTTCAATAGAATTATTGATCTCTATATTTTGATTTTCGCCCTTCATGTTGTCCACGGAACTATTTTCTTCCTGAATATCTTCCGAATTACTACTTTCACTATGATCGGATCGAGGATCGGATTTGGTATTCATTTTGACATTTGATTCTATTCCAGGTGAATAATCTGGATCATTATCTTTTTTAGGTCGTTGTAAAATGCCGCTCCTAAAAACAGCCATTTTCCGCTTGAGTTCAGCATTTAAGTTTGCCATAGCGACCATCTTTTTGCTGCGGCTTGACATTCTAAAAATTAATCAAAACGATACCTAAATGTAAACCGAAATTATTTCTTTTATCGATATTACATCGTATAATATCGATATATTATTTTAATATTTTATTTATATTATATTTTTATTATATTATTATATAGTGTAATGTCTATAAGAATACGAGAAGACGTTCAAGTGTTTTTAATACAGTGACTCTAAAAACAATTTTTAACCGTCGCCGCCGCTGGCCGAAAAACCGAACTTAAGAATAATGTTATTAAAACATGGAGTAGCAAACAACTAAACATACTACTTGATTTTAAATTGTATCATGATTCCGGCAATAATTTACTAGTCATTAACGTTATTTCGCTTACGTTATTTATCGTTTATCAATCAAAATCAAACTACCTACAGGATCTCTCACACCGGCACGAGTACAAACGATAATCGCGCCGCTGTTTGGGATCTATATTAATTTTATTATAATATACTCCCCAATTTAATAGAAATGTAACGATATTAGCCGGGAAACATCGTTAAACAGCTAATAATAATAATTATTGTCTTTGCCGCCTAAACAAGTGTAGGATTATTATAGGAGTATTACTTATTTATAAATAAATATACCTAGATGGGTACTTACTCTAAATATTGACATCCGCAAGCACATAAACAATCATTCACTTATCAGTAAATATAATTTTAAAAGAAAACGTTTGAATTTTGGTACCACGTACTTGACGAGCAACTAACAAGACAAGTCTGACAAGTGATTAATAAATTTTGAGGTTATGTTGTAATAATACGTAAGCCAGGTCCGTACAAACAATTTTATTCGTCAATAAAAACTACACTGTCCTAAGTGTAGGTCTATAAGCAGTAAACAAACTAACTTCGTTTAAATCCTAAGATAAAATGTCCTATCTTTAAAATTCAAATGAGTTAGGACTATTTATTTTAGTAAATGCTAAATAGGACGTTTTGATTAAGCAAGTTCGTATTTTTATGAGTTAGGACAATATATTTAAGCAATTTAAACAGGGAATATAGACACTTAGGACGTTCTGATGTAGGAAAATAGATAAATATAGTATCGAACTGCTAAAAAATACATTAAACGTAAAATTAGAAAAAAATGTAGTTAGGACGTTTTAACTAAGGAGGGCAGTATTATAACACAGGTTATAACACGTAAAGTAAATCCCATATGGTCGTGGATCATTGTCAACAAAAGACAGAAAGTAAATTTAATCACAATGTTGACGACATAAATGTATCATATTTATAACTTATTTAATTACGCATATATCTTAATAGACTTTACATTTAAGAATTTTCATTACTATGGGACACTAGAAATGTTTTAAAGTAGCAGTGTAGCAAAAACAACAAATAGTCAACAAACAATCAGCGATTTATCACATGCATAAAAGTCCTTCATACTGGAAAACGCTTGACGATGATTCCTCGAAGACGAAACGTCGGAGTTCGAACTGGCTACCATCATTGCATAGGCCGGAAAAAGTAGCAATGCAAAAGTGCAATTCAATTTGAAATTCGTTTTGAAATTAGCTGAGCAAAAAAAATAAAACCACTTTTCAATATTTCTGTTTTTTCCGGCTATCTCCGAAAGTACTCGGAATTATAAAAACTTTCTCAACGGTATGTTATTAGGCACTTAAATGCGCAATTTTGACTTAATTTGACCGACATGTATCTCTTGCGGTTTTCGAGATCCACATACATACACTCGAATTTGAGCCACCCTGTACATAGATATTACAGTTAATATGTTGTTATTAATGAATACATCTCTACAACTTTCCCGTTGATTCATCCCAAATATGCTGCACAAACATCCTTGTTGAAGTATAAAATGCCTATTTATTTCACATGAATTACCCCGAGAGATTAAACCATACTTAATACAACGCTGCCTCTAATCCCACACTCCCAGCAACAATTCTCAATGCAAAACAATATCCAACTATTTTAGACGAAACCTTTTATGTGCTCTCCAATCTAACCTTTCATCAATTTGCACATACACCCTGGCAAATTATTTGTATACATAATATTCCATTACTGCCCCAATATTGATCCCTGAGGGACTCCATTATTAACTTTTACTCTTGCAGTTTTTCAATAAGATTGTCGTGATCTACGCTATTAAAGGGAGGAAAGGTATATGCACATAGCTAAAGTCAGTTGCATTAATGACTAGTATCTACCAGTCATTGGTGCAAATCTAGCTCTTATTGTAGATTTGCCCAGTCTGAATGTGTTTTGCCCATCTGTTATCACAGAATACCTCTCAAAAAAAAACTCAAAAATCTACGAGAGATAATGGTTTCAGAAATCTTACTAATATTAGGCAATAAAGATATTGGCCTGTATTTTTTTTCATCATCCCTTTTAATCCTCTTGTATACAGGCTTAATATTAGCATTTCTAAGTTGTTCCGTATATTTCCCCGTTGATAAGCAAACATTTAGGATAAATTTCAAAGGTACAGCAATTATATTTGACACCTCCTTCAAACCAGACATAAAATTCATGTTGAATACGCAGCAATCAAATATACATTGGCCAGTACAAATTCATACATAGTATGGTTTTTCGACAAAGATAACAGAAAACCAAAGAAAGAAGTAATTAAAATTTTACACTGAAGAAAGCTTTATTATTGGTAGATGGCGTTATAAAGTAACTAAAGTATTATCATATCGGTCTTATTTTGTATTTGTTATAAAAAGTAAACTAAGTGTTCCAAAAATACTTTTAAAAGATGATTTGATTTTCAAGGACAATAATAGGTAGAACAAATGTTGTTGTAGTTCCCACAGGCTAAAAACTCTGCTTTCTTTCTTTTTTTTTGGCTCTGCTCGTTGCGGGCACTTCCCCAGCTCATCAGGTGACCCTTACTTTGTCTAGTTCTAAACCATGTCACGACCACTGACTTTCTGAAATAAGTACTGTGGTGAAAACTGTACAATTAATTATAGTACTATCTATATTGTTCAAATCTTAATATTTATAGGAAAACAGTTAGTATGTCACAAACACAACAATGAAAAGTACGTCACAATCTGCATGCTCCCGCATAGCAAATGAGCTCAAATTAGTAGCTGCGTCTTGTAGGATAATGACCATAATTCGACGATTTGTCTGAAACCAAAAGTTATAATTTAATTTTATTGGTATTCAGAAAATGATTTATCAATCTAATTATTCCCAAGTTCAAAGTTAATGGTTCAAGTTAATGGTATAAGAAATAATGAGAACTCTAAGCAGATAACTTGCATTATCTAGCTTGATTGACATTAGAACAGCCAATAAGTTTCCACAGCTTGAAACACAGCATAGGGAAAAGAACTGAATAGTAAAAGAATAATCGGATGATTATACCTGGCGATTTGAAGATACCGGTGTGTCAAAAATATGTCTTTGAAATAATGTCTATCTAACTGGCAAGTTTTTCCCTATGCAATATTTATTTTCTAGCCATTTTCTAAGATACTGTTTCGGTATAGAAAATTAGCATTTGTAAGTAATGTTTTTAGGAAAAATGATAAGTGAATTCTATAAGTAGCAGGAAGCCTCCAGAAACATTTGTAAATTTAATCCAGCATCCATTACTACAATGTATCAGACAGAATACTGTAATAAAAAAATACAAAACTGGGATGGAAGTTTTTTGCTTAGCGGGTATTTTGCACCGTTTATTTCATAGGGTGTTAATCTTAATTTGAAATTTAATAGTGAAACCCCCAGCGAGGCCGTATTTATAAAAGGCAATAAAAATGAATAATGTTGTACTTATATTATTTTACGGTTAAAGTATAAGCCTTTATAAATAAGCTGGTTAGTGTATGTAAGAAACAAATAAATACCTATTATGACGATCATGTCCTTTCTTCACCTTCCGAGTATATTATGAAATAATTAAATTTCACAACTAATTCATTATGTCTGAATTAAACCAACAGACAAAAAATCGTTATGCGTTTAAGCAGATGCTAATTTTAATACATTTTAATTAATAAATTATCTCAGTCTAATAAATCGATGTTTCAAAGCGCTTTTTTAATTTTAATAAAATTATTATAAAGCTAATTTAAAATTAATAGCCCAAGGCTTCCGCGAGTGCAGTTTTTACGAGAGCAAATTATAGCATTAAAAATAAAAAATATGGGCATTGCAAATTGAATGAAACTGCCTTGGGAAATGAAAATTATCCCGATAGAATTAAGTTAAGGAAATATTGTATTATTTTTGTTCTTCCTGCGGTTTTATTAGCCAATAGCATTATAATTTTCAGAAGGGAATAAATAGTATTATTTGAGTGCACTTTTCGGGGCGCTACAAACTAGCAATATTCAGCCCATAAAGTCCCTTGATCTCTATAACTTGAGTAATTTACAATGTGTGTCAAATTCACCTTGCATATATTTTTTGTCGTGATAATTTATTTTATTAATTCCCATTTACTGATCTAAAACAGATTTTTATCCACAATACCAAAACAGAATTTTTGCACTCGACGCGCGTTTCGCTAGCCATGTTAGCATCATCAGGAGAGGAAGTAGGTTTAAAGTTAGTATACAAGACTCAGTTTAACATTAAGAAACTATTAGGAGGTCCAAAGGACAAAATTGAAATGATAGAAAGAAGTGGAATATATGAAATTGGATGTATGTATTGTAACCAAAGATATGTTGGGCAAACTAGAAGATCTATACAAACGAGATTCAAAGTACATATAGCTTATTTAAAGTATGGTAGAACAGCAAAATAAAAAGTTGCCGAGCATTCTTTTGATAATAACCATAGAATAACAATTAAAAATTTAAATTAATTCATAATATAACTGATAGAAGATTATTAGACGCATATGAAAGTATGGAAATTATTAAATGTAAGAATAGTTTAAATAGAGATAGAGGGCCTATTCCGTATAGTCCATTGTATTGGTTAATCAAGCGTGACTAATGGTATTCCAGGATTGGTTCTTTTTGGTTCCGCTTGATTAAGCAAACAGTAGTATAAAAGGGAGTTAGGTAGGTTTTAATTTTAGTCCTAATCATCTCCTGATGTCGTTATCATGGCTAGGGAAACGCGCGTCGAGTGCAAAAATTCTGTTTTGGTATTGTGGATAAAAATCTGTTTTAGTGCAGGTTGCCGAAGGTTCCAAACCCCAACATAGCCATTTACTGATACTATTGTAGCAATATTAGATGAACGTTTTTTTTGCAAATTATACTGCATTCTGTTGTTCGAAAGGAAATCTGTCTAAGTTATACATATAAAGAATTCAAACCATACTTCAACCGAAAGGACATGTGTGTTTTAGTAATCGGGTATAGTGTGTGTGACCAATAGGCCTTGTTATTGTTTTACCGAAGTGCCTTCCTTATTATCCCTTCCCACCTCACGTGGAGCGATCCATAATCTGAGCCCCAGATAATCCAAAACAGATGCGTAAGCGGCTATTTAAATGTGTGCAACAAACTTCGCAGCGAATGACTCATGGTCGTATATGGCTGGAACAGGTTTTGGCTATCTACAGTTTAGTGCGGGCCTGTATGGAAAAAGCGTTCTAAGTCGCAACACAACCATAAGCGGAATAGTACGGAGTCATATTCAATCTTATTTTTTAAATTAAATTATAAAACTAGTTTTAAATGCCTGGTTATAAGTGCCTGTATTCCTGTTATTCAAACAGAAGCACTGGCGATAAATCTTTTTCAGGTGTCCAAAGACCGAGAAAGGTATGTCTTGTGATTTTGACATGGAAAAGCATATTTTTCTGCCCTGAAAATAGACAAAAACACACTAACAACTGCTCTTGAAAACTGGACATTTCACACGCTTATTCGGGTATTTAGATTAAAGGGCTTCGTCTCCGTTTTAGAGCTTCGCCCTCAGAGGTCCCATTCCCAGATCTCTAAGAAAGGGGGTCCAATTTTAGGGCTTCACCCCCCCCAGGAGCCCCTTTTTGCATAACTGTAGAAAATGGGACTCTCATACCAGGTGCCCCCTTTTAAGGTTTGGGGCGCAATTTTAGGGCTTCGCCCCCGGAGGCTCCATTCCTAAATCTGTAAAAAATGGGACTCCCGTACTATAGGCCCCATTTTAGGGTTTCGTCCACTGGGACCTCATTTTAGGGCTTCGCCCCAAGTGGAGCCCTTTTCCAAATGTGTCAAATATGGGGCTCCCACACCGCCCCCCGAGGGCCCCATTTTAAAATCTGTGAAAAATATGCCCCGTACCAGGGGCCCCATTTCAGGGGTATGGGCCTCAAGGAGCCCCAATTTAGGACTTCACCCCCGTATGCTCCCTTTTCCGAATATGTAAAAATGGGTCCACTGAGGGATGGTAAAGCCATAAGAGGAGACCGCTGGTGAATTGCGCCTTTTTCCAAAGATATGAAAAGAATAACTAGAAAAATTAAGGGCGCAACCTTAGAATGAGGGACGAAACCCTAAAAGGCCGTCCCGGGTAGGGCGTTGTCCCAGCCTTGGCATCTCAATACCTACCCATCAACTAGTTACACAAATTGCTGTAGAAGTGTTTGTATGTTCTTTGTAAACTATAAATTTTAATTTAATGACAAGATGCTTAATATATTATATTATAATAAATATTATATAATATCAATATTATTTGCAGTCGTATAGTATGCAAAGCGTGTGAGAAGTGTTATTTTCAACACTTGTTGCACAATATCCTATTATTCCACACTCCCAGTGGGGCACCCTGTATGTACCAGACGTAGAAAAAGTATAGTGTGCTACACGTGCTGAAAAGACTTTTCGCACTCATGAGACTTTATGACACTCGCCTAATTTTCGGCACTTGTTGCATAATATACCATAATGAAACTCACATATACATAAATCAAATTGGTTATTGATGCGGCCAGTCTGTTACTAACTTCCAGCCGCAGGTTCAACTCCGCGGATAGACGCGTCATAAAACGAGATTCGATATTTCATGCGCTTTCGGATCTGTAATTGGGTTATCTGGGTCTGAGCTATATAACCTGCACGCCAACCAAGGCATGGCGTCACGAATAACTGGTCGTGACAATATCGAGGTGGCATTTTTTAGCGTTTTGATACTTAATTAAATCCCGAACTTAATTGCTAACTCCAGCAAAATCTAGTAGATTTTTGAACACCTAATAGCCCATAAATTACTTATAGAAATTTCATTAATAGGTGGGATATTTTCAAGAAAATTGAAAGCTATATTTGAAAGTAGCAAATACAGTTATCTGTAGTTAGCTTACTCTTGCTCATGTAATTACCTCTGTATCTATGATATTTATTACACTCCTCATAGTTTTAGCGATAGAATTAATAATATTTTCTTTAGCTTTAACTTTTGCCCTACAAATTGCATGCTTGTAGATAATTTGAAGTTAAGCTAGTCCGCGCGGTTCGCGAAAAAACATAGCGAATTGGATTAAAAGCATAAAACTTGACATTTTTAAACCCCTATTCCATTTTTAGAGAGTTGACATCTTTTAAATGTCTATGTCATCATATTATTTTAATATTGCTATCAATTTAGATTAATTCGAATGTGGGGAATTAAAAATAATACATTTTCATAAGACCCACTGGTAGGGCTCTATTGCTGTCATATTTGACATAAGTGTCAAAAATATCGTTCTTTTACATTCAGACCTATATAAACAAAAATTCCTAACAGGCGAGTGCGCTAAATGTCTTTTAAAACGTGTATTTTATACTATTTTTTCTATTTTGCACGTTTTTTAATGAAAAACATTAATTTATTCAAGTCGCGATCAAAAGTTGGACGGCCATCTTGTCACTTTTGACGTCTGTATTATTAGGAATCCCATTCAAAACGGTGTCGAAATTTTTGCTAGTGAGCCTTGGCATTGAACAATTTTGTTAATATCCTAGTAATCAGTCAACAAAAGTAGTGTCGAAAAGAGCTTCTTTTCGACACTACTTTGCGTATCGAAAAGACTTCTTTATGATACCAAAATAGAATACAACAAAGACAAATAGTTTCATTATAGGATAGGTCATTTTGAGAGGATAGTTTACCACTTATTACTGTATTCTCCTTTACATTTCTTGCAGGCAATAGTTTTTGAACATCCATGCAGTAGCCAGAGATTTGAGATACGTAGTTTTGGTAGGCATAACATCTGATAATAGACCCAGCACACTGTCTTGCTCATTGGCATTTTTCAGCCTGTTGGGCACCATGATGATCACCGCCTGTGTCAATCGATACGTCGCCCATCTAGCCTCCTTCTCCAGTACTATTTGAAGAGATGGCAGATTTAGAAGACATTCAAGCGCTGCCGCGAGTGTAGTGCCGAAGGCGGCACTAATTGCCAGACACGCTTGTCTTGGTAAGGTAGATAATTTGATTCTCGCGGAGTTATGTAAGAACTTAAAGTACCAAGCTACTGCTCCATATGTTATCATTGGTCTTATGACCGCAATATAGAGCCAGTGCATTTGTTTGGGATGTGTGCCCCATGTTTCGCCACAAATGCGTCTGCAGGTAGGTAGTGACAGTTTCGCTTTTGCGGCAATTTTATCCAGATGCGCATTCCAGTTAAGTGTTTTATCTAAGCCAGATACAATGGGATAGTTTCTCTTTTGAGTGAAGGCGGTCTTAGGTCTTCCAGTCTTTTCTTCCTTGTGAACGGTACTATAACTGTTTTGTGTGGGTTCACAGATAGTTGTTCCCTTTCACACCAGTCATAGACCACGGTTAGCACCTATTGCAGATCATCTGAGATAGTTCTTTGCGAGTGGCTCCTAATCAGTATTACTAGATCATCCGCGTATGCCTGCACCTCCACATCCCACAGCGAGAGATCCGCCAACAGACCATCCATCTGGACCACAGAAGAGCACTGAACCTCGCCCTGCGGACATCCCCTAACAGCTTTGAATCCGTAGCTCTCCCTATAGAGTTTTTGTGCTTACTCTGCAGTTTCACATACTTCCCCGATCCAGCTCCTTATTTGTGGTTCAACCGTTCTTTCAGATAATGCTGTGTATAAGGAGTTTGGTAATGCATTATTGAATGCTCCTTCAATATCTAAGAACACACTCATCGTGATAGTCTTGCTTTTTAACGCTTGTGTTATGTTCCGGACAAGGTTGTTTAATGCTAGTTCTGTAGATTTGCCGGTCTGATACGCATATTGGTGACCATTCAGTGGATACTCACCAAGTGCACCCGTTCTAATGTGCACGTCGAGTATCTTTTTCATGCATTTCAACAGAAAGGAGGTCAGACTTATTGGTCTCCATCAGTTAAGTGTTGATTCCCTACGTCCTATCTTTGGGATGTACACCACTCTTATTTTAGTCCAGCTGCTAGGTATATAATTACTCGATAAGCTGGCTCTAAAAAGTTTGATTAAGAACCGTGTTAATACCTCCAGACCGTTCTGCAGCAGTGCTGTAAATATTCCGTCCTCACCAGGCGATTTAAAAAGCTGAAACGATAGAATAGCACTTTTAATTGTTGATGCATTAATTATGTTCTTGGAGTTTAATCCAGTCGCCCGCTTTTGGCCGATTTGATCGGTCCCAAACAGGCTCCGCCTCATCATTATGCAAAATCCGACATCCCGGGAAATGAGTCTTAGCCAGATGCTCTGACGTTTCTATGCCAGATTCCGTAAAGGATCCGTCAGATCGTTTTAGCGATCCTAACTCCTGAACGGGTTCTCTAGAGAGGATTTTATGGATCCTAGCACTGCCAGGTGCATTTATTATGCTCTGGCAGAAGGTTTCCCGTGAATTCCTTTTTGCCTCTCTGATGGCTTTGTTGTAGTTCGTTAGAGCAGTGCTGTATTGATCCCATATGCCGGTCTATTTAGCTCTATTAAAGAGTTTACGAACCTCCTTCCTTTGTTTGTCAAGGGAGTTGTTCCACCAAGTGGTTCCTCTGTTATCCCGTTTAGTTTTGAGTGGACAGTTTTCAGGATAAGCCATATTTATGGCTGTCCTCAGTTGCTCCGAGGCCAGCTCAATCTCATCACGATTTGATATCTTTGCAATAGAGAAGACAATATCGAATGATACCGTCCCCGTACCAATTTTTGCTTGTGCTACGTCCGAACTGTACGCGCCAAAACGCGCACGAACCTCGAATTTCTTTTGATGTACCGACAATAATTGGCGGAACAACAACGAACACGCACGAATTAGATCGTTTGTGCGCGTTCGTGCGCAATTCCACGTCTATATTAAATTCAATTGCAACGTGTTAGGACGTTTTGCGCCGCTTTGCGCGGAGCGGCGCGGCCGATCTGGACCCGCCATAAGAACGTTTTTTCCCGCTTCCGCCGCTCCGCACCGGTCTGAAGAAACACGACATTTTTGACACTTATGTCAAATATGACAGCCACAGAGCCCTCCCGCTAGGGGTCCTATGAAGATGTTTTTTTAACTCCTTATATTCGAATTAGTCTAAAATAACACCAATATTGAAATAATATCATGACATAGACATTTTTATTAATTTCACCCTTTAAAAATAAAATAAGGGTTAAACCACAATCCTATGGGGTGAAGTTTGAGGTGCTGCGGGTCAAATAACTTAAAATAGTGTAAAAAACAATTTCATGCGTTTAAACCAATTTGCTACATTTTACCCATTTTGATGGTCTGTCGTATAGACTATTCATGATTGTAGTGACGGCTGAGCTCACCAAGAAGATTTAAATCATCTCCTTTGGATCATCATTTATTCAGCTCACACCACTCAAGCGGTAAGAGTTCATAGCCTTCAGAAAAAGGCTGCCAGAAACGCACCTGTAGTACTACCATAAACCTAGAGAATTTTTGATCTGCCTCAGAATTAGCACCTCTAACAAACACAAATGAACCTTTACCAACAAGACCATAAAACTGAAAACGAAAACGGAACATTCTTACATTTTTAAAGTGGTATGATTGTGGTATCTAAACCCCAGTCACAACTAACCGGCCCCTGGGATCTGAAAAATTATTTCCAAATTGACTGATAATACTAGATCAGTTGTAAAAATTACAAAAATATTATCCAGATAATCATTGTTTCTAGTAGTTCAGTCTTCTTTACTTTTTGTTCAACTTATTATTGAACTGCACAAAATCATGCAAGGTGTGCCCATTGATGGGTACAGAAATGTCTACCACCATAAAAACATTTTTCCCAAAAATTGTCGAAAGTTGTCAGAGGGAAAACTAAAAAGTGCTAAGAGAAACAGATTCAAATCATTGAGGTAAATAGAGGAATATAGAATAATTTTTTCTATAACAGAAACCTTGACATATTTAAAAGCAAATTTAAGGAACTCATTAATAAAGATAGCTATTCCACATCCAATCAGTTTTCTGGTTGTTTCAGATTCGATCTTGGTCGATTTTCTAAACAAACAGAGATGTGCTCGTAGGTACTATAATTAGTCATAGGGGCTAGTTCTGAAGTGACCTTGTAAATAAAACAAAGAACTTTAGCATTATATGAATATTTTAATAAGTTATTTTACTTGAAAACAACTGAAAGCTCATAAATAAACAAAATATAAACATTACATCATTGTATGTAGTCGGTGTTACGATATGGACAATATCAGTCGATGCTAGGTATCGACCTTGCAGAATATCACAAGAATACTACATACTCTTAAAAACTAAAGTATTGCATAAACAGTTGTAATTCTAAACTAGTATATGATTATGAACATAATCTTGAAGCTATGTACAGTTAAAAGTTAATTTTAAAGTCCCTGCGGAACTGCTGCGTATGAGCTTAGTTAGCTGAGCTAACTCTGACATGAAATACAGTGCAGAGTAATCCTTACGTTAGAATAAGGCCAGAGTATAGCAACCCAGTGTTATACTCTGATAGAGAATGTTGAGTGCCTATGGACAAGACCAAGGGAACGCTAGCACAGCGATGGTACCGCGTTTGAGATGTTGAGAGATAGATTGTAAACGTGTGAGTTTACTTACTTGAGATTCGAGACAAGACTCGATTACTTGTGGTTAGAGACAAGACTCTATTGTGAGAACTCGCATGGGGAATTGCCATGGGGCGCTAGTACAGCGATGGTACAGCGTCTTACTTGAGAGAGAGTGATTGCAAGCATGTGAGTTTACTTACTTGGGTTTCGAAACAAGACTCGATTGTGAAGTATTGCACAAATGCAGATCTACATAGCACAAATACTTTCATTTCTCAGGTACACAGGTGCTTAGTAACCACCATAATTATCTGCCATGCAGGCTTCCAGTAGTAGAACCTTGTTTCCTACAGATCGAATGATAGTATGCGATACCTTCAACCTTCGAGTGACGTTTCAATTTGGTTGGCTGTCGAGCTACCTTCCTTTGGGGCAACTATCACTCCTCTCAGCTCAGTACGGAGATAGATTCCGCCCTCATTGAAAGTTACAGATAGCTATTTATTACTTTTAGTATTTTTGCTCTCACACCGGCTCTTCTTTTGAATACCCTTTTCAAGAAGAATTTTTTGCAACTAAGGGCATGACTATTTCGTCACTCTGGCCCCTACTAGATTCATCTTTTTATATCTGTTGATATTATTCAACTTTTTCTTGTAGGTTAACTTCATTCAGATATTGTCCCTATCATTTACCCTATGAATTGTCCTTGTAGAGAATCGTCTTTTTTATGTAAGACATAGCATAGCAATCGCCAACGGAAATATGAACTCTTATCACTTTTCAGGTGCAAAATATTTACGGTTTTAACTGCACGTTCCTTACTGCTTTTTTGCTTTGACGCAAATGTAGGATTGGTCGTTGTTTATCACCATACTTTTACCTTTTTGGTTGTTTGAACCTTTTCATTTTCTCTTGAGAACCACTATTTTCCTTCCTAAGGAAATTTCGTCCTCTAAAAAAACTAGTAAGGGAAAAACAGAGAGAAGCCTGGAGGATCTACTGTGAGAAGATCGAAGATCACTCACAGATGGCACGGTTCTACAAAATCCTCGAAAAAGACAAAAATCACGACCTAGTTAAACTAACAAGGGAGGGCAGCACCAGGACCGCTAACCTATAAGAGAGTCTTGGGGCAGCACTAAGCTTCTTACCCTGCAAATCGCCAGGTACTGACGACATTCGTCAAGCCCTATTACAGTGGGGTTTGAACGAGGTAATGCCGCACTTGATAAAAGTGTTCTGGGCGGGCACGCCTAATGCTGCGCTACATTCCGAAGGCATCGACAGAAGTAAGAGTGGTGTTTATACCAAAAGCAGGAAGGATATACTACACTGTCCCCAAAGCCTACCAACCAATCAGCCTAACATTATTTGTGCTGAAAACTCTGGACAGGGTGTGTGAGCGATACATGAGGGACTGCGTACTGGTCAACCTACCGATGCATCCCAACCACCATGCATACATTTCAGGAAGATCGAACGACACAGCCTTGCATTCAGCAGTAAGCCGGATCGAGAGATCGCTGGACAATAAAGAGATATTTATTAATATTGAAGGTGCGTTCGATAAAACCACCTTTGGAAAAATCAATGGAGCCTTGACAAACACATGCTTCCTCCTGCTGTCAGTGGCTGGATTTTAAACATGCTCTCAAAGAGACTCATGCAAATAAGGGTGGAAGAGACAGAGCCAGAGGCTTTCCGCGGGGAGGCGTTCTATCGCCACTGTTATGGAACCTTGTGCTCGACAACATTTTGCATCGCCTCAACTGAAATGGATTTTACACCTATGCATACGAAAAGTTCAAAAGAGTTCTGTGAAATCGTAGGTAGAGCGCACTTCGTTTAGTCGAGGAGTGGTGTAGGGAGCACTCCCTGTCTGCAAACCCCAGGAAGACGGAGATGGTGTTCTTCACCAGAAAAAGGAGGCAGGAGCCACTTCGGCCTCCGACTCTCCTTAAGACACAACTAAATTTTACGTCTGAGATAAAATACTTTGGGGTGACCTTCGGTGCTAAATTATCCTGAAATCTTCATGTAGAACGAAAACTAAAGAAGGCATATATTTCCTATGAACAGTGCCGCAGGACCATGATAAAAACCTGGCATCGTAACGTGGTTGTTCACTATTATCATAAGACCCATGATTGCCTATGGAGCCGTAGTTTTGTGATTCAAGAGTCAAAAAACGGCAATGCTAAAGCTCAGTCAAGTACAGAGAACTACCTGCTTAACCATAACGGGACCTATGAAGACAACACCAACCAGAGCCATGAAAGTAATGTTTTGTGCTTGCGACCCCTAGATATTCATCTAAAGAAAGTGGCTCACTATATGCTAAGGCTCAGAGTCGTTGGTGTGCAATCCAGCGTAGAATGTGGAGAGACCAGACGACACCTGTGAGAAGGGGCAGTCGGCAGACTGCCACTACTGCAGACCAGCGCAGACAACACACCTCCCAAGTTTGTCTTCGATAAAAGTACATATAAAACCAAATAAACCTATAACCGAAGGTGCGGTTAACATTTTCGTGGATGGCTCAAAAACCCAGGAAGGAGCAGACTGTGAAATTTACTCCCAAAGCTTGCGAATTGAAGTCAAATGGTCGATGAAGGCACATGCAAGCATAGTTCAGTCTGAAATTGCTGCCATACCTGCAAAAGAGATTTTTCGCAGGAATACTGAGGACAAGGCTATTAAAATCTACACGGACAGTAGATAAGTACTACTGGCCCAGAAAAGTTATAAACTTACAGTCAGGTCAGTCTTAGGATGCCACAATTCACTGGAGGTTGCCACCGGCAAAAACAGAATTCCTGTGTGCTGGGTTAAAGGACATGCACAGTGCGAAGGTAACGAATGGGTTAAAGGACATGCACAGTGCGAAGGTAACGAATTAGCGGATAAATTAGCTAGAAAGGCAGCCGGTTCAAACAATATGGGAGCTAGCTTCAAACCTAACTATCGTTACGTTGATACATATGATAAAAACGCATCACCCATAAAGACCTTAAGGCAAGGTGGGATGATGCAACTAACTGTCGACTTGCCAGGGAGCTACTAAGCTCTACCCCGATGAGTCTGCAGCAAAGGCATACCGGGGTATGTCAAGGAAGAACCATGGCAGAGATTCTGAGTGAAAATGTCGGTTAAGAAAACATTTCTACACAATGAGATAATGCGAGATACCTGTATGCAGAGGCTGTGAACAGGAGGACCAAACAGTAGAGCATCTACTCTGTGATTGCGACGCTGTCTCGGAACACCCTTTATGGGGAGGGGGGGAGGGGGTCGATGGCCAACCATGGCTTTCCTCAGAATAGGCTCCTCAGGCAACATCGCCAACTTTTTTACAACACTAGGCTGGGCGATGGCATAGATGGATTGGGACCTAAGTGCTGTGGCCTTTCAAGGCCGCGCTCTCACGATTTCCGGATGTTACCTCAGAGTGGTCTTCTCTAGAATACACACAAACTGTTTGACCTTAATTAATTTATTAGACATTTGCTGTCAGTATCATATCGAAACTCATGCATGCATTATGATACTGACGTTTCTGTAATAACTGGGTTAAAACGGATCAATATTCAACATCTCAGTGATATTTGGTCCATATCAAAAACAGCCTTGATCATCACAGATTTAAAATTTATCAATTGTTACAGTCCATAAACAATTTACCTGCTAATTTTAAAAACTAATGATATTTTTCACTATAATGACTGATCGTTGGAAAAATATGCAACTTATATTTAATGGCTATTAAGACCCTCACATTGGTAACGACACTTGCCCATGGCTCGTATCGTAACGCTCATGCTCTTATATTAATAGCCATTATTAAATGCTCATTGCATAATATAGTATTTTCTGCCCAGCATCTTATCAACAGACACAACATCCTTCTTACAATGATTGCACGTTTTTTTTCTTTGGGCCGAAATAATGCTCCACCTTTCACCATCATCCATCGTTAATCGGTCTATTAAGACTAAATTATTAATTTAAAAAAAAATAATTTTAATAAATTTTTTGCTTGCCACCTGCAACACATTTGTTAAAGAGAAATATTAATTTTCATTTGTGCTATAGCTTTGGAGACGTAATTTGACTTATCTATAAGGGGTTGTAATATTTTAACATTTTCATGCCCTTAACAATAGATCAAATTATATGCAAATTTTTTTATTTCGCTTTGCTCAGAAGGCATTTATTTAATTTTGAAATTAATCGGTTCGTTAGTAACTAAGCTACAGGGGATTAACAGATAAAGCTTCATTTGCGACTCGAGAGAAGAGCTGAACTTCGGCAAGAAATTGCCTGTAAATTAAATGCCTAGAGCTTTCGAGTAAGTAAAATCTCAAGGGAAGGTTTGAATGCAATATTTTTATTAGTGCTATAGCGACGAACTTAATTTAGTTTTTGTTTAATCTACTTTTAAAGTGATTCGCACAATTCTGAATTATTTATTATTCAAACTTGTGCTTTTTCTTGAAAATGTAATTCGCTAATTATTACATGACAATGTATTAAACATGAATTCTTCTAATTATAACTTTTTTATAAGAACTAAATGATACAAATTAGTTTTTGCGATACACTTGAAATGTAAAAGAAAAACATTCTGATTAATTGTGTTTTCTAAGAGTGCTTGGTGTTTTAATATAATCTATCTGAAAACAAATATGTTTGCTTCTGATCAATTACTAATAAATAGGATTGAATTATATGTATCCTTAAGAAAGAAAAGGCCCAATAGATTTCAGTTGTCATCAATGGCGTGCTAGGCCATGAAAATAAATAATTCTACTAACCGGAAGAAGCTTGTGGTTCTTGTAGAACGCTAAGTTCGCAAAATCAATCCCGGGTTGTTTTTTCATTTCATATAGTAATTGATACGTTTATATCCTAAACACCATCAGGCTTGATTCAAGACATGAATGAGACACTTAGTTGCAAATTAGTTTTTGCCTTTTCTCGGGCCGCAAGCCCCACGATCGACCAGTGGCATGCTAACCTGTTGTACTTATACAATGTTCCTAATGCTGATCATTTAAAAACCCGTTCTTATGATTAGCTTTTATTCCGTCCAATGGCCGATTTTTTCATAATATTTTAAAAATAATAAAATGTTAATTTGAACTATGATGTTCTATAATATTGCATCGGATTCATCTTTGTATGCCAATTAATCACCTTTTACATCAATAGAATCTCAAATAAATAGCTTCTTTTGTCCAGATTCACCGGTATCAATTTAGTGACAATAATGTAGCTAAAACATAAAAAAGAATTTGCCTTAAACCAATTAAACAAGTCTTACTATTCTATATATAAATTAGTAATAATTAGTATAAAATATGATTGTATGGAAACAAATGTTTCCATTCATAGGCCACCTCGAGTTTCCCATTATAATCATTATATCATAATTCTTCAGCTGCTCCAGTGTCTCTCCTATTAAGTTTTGAACAAAATGCCTAAAGAAAAAGCTCGGAGCACCTCAGTGTATTCATGGATATTTTCTTCTGGTGTTGAAACGATTCTAGTATACATATGATATTAAAAAACCATTATGTAGATTTGCGGTTGAATTTTATAGATTTTTATGATTGTCAACACGATCACGTTCTAGATGATAACAACCGAATATTTGATGCTGTTATAATAAAATTAAGCTGCAGTCTGCTCGAACATGCATAGGGCTTTGTCGAAATTGATCCCTATCATCCGCCTCTTACCCACATACTTTCAAAATGATTTAGAATACCAACTTCAAAACGTGTAAATTACTGAGGTTGGGGAATTTTGTTTTAAACCAGGCTGCTTCATGAAGCAACATTGTTCCAAATATTTCTAATTTCATAGCGATTGTTGCGTAGTCCATTTTTAGTTGAGATAAGGTTTTTAAAATTCGTCATTATTTTGGTCCGATGCTCAAATTTTATTGAGATTGATACTAGGCCTTCAACTCCCGTATCGCCTGACCGATAAGTCTTCATCGATAATTTCATTTCGTTAATCTTTAGCGTAGGCGTCACGGTTATCATTCCTCTTGTTCGTGAAAACTAGTTTGTTTATTGACAATGATACTACGGTATTGTATCTAGATGAGCTGATTATTTGAAGTTGTATGGGAGCGCCGGAAGGGTTTGGACAGCGTGAGGCATTGGACAGATTTAAAATTGCCGCTTAATCAGAAAACGAATAAACAGAAAAACGTAAATACAAATTAAAATATTCCCTAAATATAAAACTGTAACAGTAAAGATGCCTTACTAACACAAAAAGTTAACACAAAGACTGTATTCCGCAGAGGTCATGCGAAGTGCAAAATTAGTTTTTATATCCGGAAAATAATCTATTAGAAAAAACGCGTAAAATAAAAAACTCCGCATTTATGTGGCCGAGATGTCCCTGTTTTACAGAGACTTTCATGGCAGATGTTCACAGGACCTGGTCCGCCTCATCTCGCCCCTGACAGCGCCTGTCAGACAGTCACGACAGACGGCAATAGCGCATCAGTTCGGCGTGCAACTAAAAAGACCTAGAACATCGCTTTACAAGAACTCCTTTGTCTGGCGCACTGCATCACTGTGGAACTCACTTCCAGGACATCCGTTTCCCCCTAATTACAACCTACAACTATTCAAGAACCGTGTTAATCAACATATTCGCACACACCACTCGTCGTGCGCCATATGATCTCCTTTAGTGTGTATGCCACTGCCATATAAAAAAACTTAAAATATGCTCGAATAAGTGCCACCCGCCTAGACCCAAAAGCCACATGCGAATTGGCATATGAGTTTGCCAAAAAAAAAAACGCCTTAAAGTTCCAGACACTTGGAAAGCAAATAAATGAGTTGGAAAGGAGTAGTTTAATGGGTTTTTAAATCGATATCCTGAATTGTCAATAAGAACCTTGGAGAGTAGCTTGGCGACGATTTCTGGTTTTAATAAATATACGCGTTAGAAATTTCAAGCTAAGTTGGAGGACGCCTTCAAAGACACGGGTTCATTAGAGGTCAATGGATAAAGTCGTTTCGCGTGGAGAGCACAACTGGCTACTCAAGTAGATATTATTACACCGAACAGAACAGCACTTCCTCTAGTATCAGTGCTTCCAAGAAAAAAGTTGACAAACATCAAATGCGAAGTGGTATTCCAGAGGAGAATGACGCAACCGGCTTAATCCATTCGTTAGGTTGGATGCCCAGAAACGCTTTAGAGCCCTTTGTTGCTCACGTTCGTTGTTGAGATCACCAATTCATTATCATAATAGATAATCACGTATCTCGTTCATCTTTTCCCGCAATTGATTGCTGCAAAGAAAATGGAATTTTAATTTTAACACTGCCCCACACTTCTAATAAATTACAACCGTTCGGTAAAAGTGTTGTTGGCCCATTCAGAAGGTATTTCAGTCAAGGAGCAGATGACGGGACGCTTTTTCATCCAGGGCAGACATTATCAATTCATGACCTGGTGCCAATATGCATGAAAGCAGACCGATTTGCAACTCCTCCAATATAAAGCTGGAAAATATTTTTGGCGAAGTAGACTTTCTTTGTTCATTTGTTACGGACAGGCTAGCATCTCTAACAGAAAAGAGCATAAGCTTTACCTCACTTATACGCTAGAATTTAGCTTTCAAATAAAGAAACCCATTTCTTTCTCTTAACAAGCGTTAACAAATTTTTTAATAAGCCTTAATTTTATGCGCAGAGGAGGTAAATAGATTTTCTATTGCTCAACTTCGGACTGATTAAGAATGTACTTTTATTCTTTAACTACATAAAGTTGGTTTCGGGCTCTGCTGTCTCATTCGCATAAAAAAACAATATTTGGTGCAGCCACGCTCTAATCATAACTTCGTTCATATTTACAGCGTGACCCACAGGAAGAGATTGTTGTTGATTTCCATTAAACAATAAAACTGCCTTTGGACTTATCTTCGAAGAAACAATAAACAATCGCCACTCGGTGCGTGTATACGAAAGACCAAGTTCGTCTATTAACCCTTGAATATCGTGACAGTAATTCAAACCATTTTCCATTGCAAACAATACTGCAAACCTAGACTTCCTTTTCCGGTACGTAAAAATTTTGTAGGAGATTCCACTGCTGCAGAAGAGATCCAAGGAACTGTACCTTTGTTTTGGGAGGATCCAAATCACAAATAAGATCGTTGAGTTCTTCCTGAGATATAAACTGGTGCTGCTTACTGCTACTGGATTCATAATCATCTTCCTCCTGAAAGCTTCTGCCATCTGGTTTATCCGATTCCGAGTCTATTTTGAATTTTTCTGGAAGCTTAGGGACAAGTAAACTTGAAACATCATAAGGCACAGGTCTAATGGCCTAGGACATACTGTGATATTTAATTCTGTTTGCTTTTACCAGAAAACCCTAGCAATTTTTGTTAAGCAAAAATAGCAATCATTAACGTGGTTCTGAAGTCCCCGCCAAATCATTGGTATACCAAATTTTATAGTCTTGTCAGTACCCACACGTTAGGGTATTAGAGCAAATATTTGGAACACATTTTGGGAGCCCAAGCTTTATCTTGATCTATAACTTTGCTTATAACTAGAACAAACTATTCATAATTTTAGCCTCAAACAACATGTACTGGGCATATAAGGTCACAAGGGTATTGACTTCATATCCTGTA
>MU186252.1:52711-65492 GCA_016904865.1 Pissodes strobi | reverse complement strand
GTGATGTTCTTAATTCTCCTCAACCTATGAGAACCAAGCTGATTACAAACATATTTCTTGTCCTACACGAACCACTGATACGTCTAACGCTCTAATAGACCTTGCTATATCTAATTTAGAAGATTTAGTTTTAAGTGAAGACTCTATTGAAATTTCAAGTGCTATCAGTGATCACAATCTAATATACGTTTCGTTCAACTTGCCTAGTGCCAAATTATATACCAAAAATCTATGGGTTCGAAAATATCGCCAAATAGATTTACCTGCCTTTGAACATGATGCATTACAAATGGGTTGGGAAAGAATTTACTACAAACAGGATATAAATGATAAATTAGACATTTTTAATTCAAATATACTTACACTAATTAATAAACACGCACCTCGGCAAAATATCAAAATTAAAGAAAGGCCATTTACCCCATGGATAACTGATAACATCAAACTTTTAATAAAACTTAGAGATAAAGCTCACCGAAATTATAAAAGGAATAGAACGGAACCTAAGCGCCAATACTATCGCGAACTCCGAAACTTCACAAAACATGCTATAATAAGGGAAAAAATTGCGTATTTTAGAGAGATGACTGAAAAACACCGGGATTTTTGGCATAAAGCAAGGAAACTGAATTTGGTAAAGAGCAACTCTAATAAGGAGCTCCCGTTACATTTAACAAATGCATCAGAAATTGGCAATCATTTCTACAAGGGCAATATTTCCACTAGGACAACATCTAAAGAAAAAATCTCATTTTATAATAATCATATACACAATAATGTAACTACAGCTTTCTCGTTTGATTTAATAACTAGACAAGGGATTTTAGATATCGTAAAGAAAATAAGAACAAAGGCTGCAGGGATTGACGGAATCTCTATAAAAGATTTAGAGCTCTGTCTGCCTTACTGCATTGATTCTCTTACCAATATAATTAACTCGTGCATTTTAGAGGGAGTTTATCCGTCAATTTGGAAAAATGCCATAATTAAACCGATTCCTAAAAATAACAATCCGCTCGAATACAAAGATCTAAGACCTATCAGTATACTACCGACTGTGTCCAAAATTATCGAAAAACACCTCTACGAAGTAATATCAACCTATGCAGACACTTCAAACTTAATTCCAAACTCTCAGTCGGGATTTAGAAAGAACTACAGCACCTCTACATGTCTCATAAATATTCTCAATAACATAAGGTATAACGAGGAGTGCAAATCATCTACAGGACTCGCGCTTTTAGACTTCAGCAGTGCGTTTGATACGGTCGATCATGAACTCTTATTAGCTAAACTTTCTTTTTATGGGTTTTCTCGGTTGACAATAAGATTTTTTGATAGTTTTTTTCAACAGAGACGGTGCCAGGTGAGAGTTGTAAAGGGGGATCAATGTGGTCAGGGGGATCTTGTGGATATCAACATGGGAGTTCCACAGGGATCTGTACTCTCTCCGTTGTTGTTTTCATTGTATGTTGCCGACATGAGAGAGAGTGTAGGTCACTCAACTTTGCAGCAATATGCGGATGACACCCAAATATATTTGCCAATAAGAACTGATAACTTAATTACTAGTCAAGACCAACTTAATTTAGATTTAAGGAACATTTCACTTTATGCAAGGGATCACAACCTCCAACTAAATTCCTCAAAGACGCAAATCATTATTTTTAGCTCTAACTCACAAACGAGAAACCACTTGTTGGACAACTTTTCGGTCACGTTGGATAATAATTTGATTTCTGTCAAGGAAGAGGCAAAGAGTTTGGGTGTTATATTTGATAGTTCACTTCTGTTTGAGACTCATATATCTGTGAAGGTTAGATCGGCATATGCAAGACTTCATAATCTGTATAAACTAAAGCAATTCATTATACCAAAGACAAAATATTTGCTATGTAATTCTCTTATTTTGTCCCTGTTTGACTATGCAGATTCGGTATATGGTGATTCAGTTTCGGCTAATACCAGTCGAAAAATACAAAAAGTACAAAACTCATGTATGAGATTCTCCTATAATATTCCTTTTCGAAGCCACATTACACCATTTTTAAACGATAACAACATACTTAGTATGAAAAATAGGCGCAAATATCACATGTATTTACTTATACATAGGCTAATGAAAAGTGGCCAATCACCATACTTAAGAGAACTTTTTATTCCCTTTACACATAGCCATAACACTAGAAATAATAATATTTTTCAAATACCACCTCATAGAACGGCAAATTATCGAAAGTCTTTTCTTTTTGTCGCCACATCGTTATGGAATAATATACCTAACAACATGAAAGTTGCAGAAACTAATGTTTTTAGAGCATATATTAAAACCTATTTAATGGATTCACAAACTAATGCTTGAATGCTACTTTTCCAATGACCTTAATGAGATTGTTAATTATGATGAATTGATATATAATGTGTTCGGTTGTTCTGTACTTGTTGTACTATGTTGTAATTTCTTGGTCGAATTTTCGGTTTCATTTCCTAATGTCTCTGTTTTCCATGTATTGCGCTCTCCAATTACATTATGGATCGTATACTTCACATTCTACTTTAGCATTTATTAGTAGTATAAGTTATTACTTAATGTAAGTTACTTTTAAGTTCAGATTTATTCCACACTGGTCTTCATTTATGGAGCCAGTGTAATCGGTTTGCATAATCGCGGAATGATCCTTTTTGTCATTGTTGTACTCTTATTTTTATTTTTTTTTTGATACTAATAGTTTAAGTAAAGTTTATTGTACACAATGCCAAATAAAAGTATTTTGAATTTGAATTTGAATTTGAATTTGCAACCAAAGTAAGTTTTCCTTTAAGTCGGCGTAAAGTCTTCCGTTGAACTTTCAAGTTCACTTCATCACATATATAACAGAAATTGTGTGGTTTGTTGACACAGAATCGCAACGGCATCATTTATGCGCAGTCAAAATAATAATATTAAAACACTATAATTATAAAATGGCAATTACCACGTCTATACCAAACTAATCCCTTACAACTGCTACCAGTTTTCCCTTTGGCTACTTTCTGCCGCTAATGCTATCAGTACTCCCCCTATTGGTCAAAATGTAATGTCCACGTTCTCTAGATTCGGATAACACATTAACGATGATTATAAGTCCTAAATTATCTTGTTTCATTTTGATCGTTAATGACATAAATATGTTTAATAGATCCAAGAGTAATAAAATAATAAACGGGACTTAAATTTAGATTCATCTTAATAAACACAATAAAAATAAATTGTGTTGTAGCATAGGTAATCATCAATCCGAAAGGGCGATTTGCTGGCTCCTATTATTATTTTAGGGGTCGCCTATTTAGAGATGGTATATAGAAGTGTGGTTGATAACACAGCACTAATTTTTTCATTTCAAAATCTGGGTACTAGGAAATAAATAAAAAAAACATTTCTCTATTTTCTGGTGCAAGCAAAATTTCAAAAAAAAATGAAATACCTTCTTATATCAGTTGAGAAATAGATCAAATACTAAACAAAATTACCAGTAAACGGAAATGATATCTCACATACCCATACTTGCCCAGTTAAATTAGAATAAGGCGATCCATGGAAAACATTCCTGGAGAGTTTGATTTTTTTAAACGCTTCCTTTACACTTGGATATACATATATCAAAAGTTTTCGAGGGTGAGGGTGAGTTCGAGGAGCGGGAAGGTGAGCTAGAGTCGGGGGAGCCTGGGCGCTTAAAACTAATGTTTTTGCTGCGGATACAACTATTGTACGGTGCCTTGGAAAAAGCAGAAAGTGGTTGTTCAACAGCTGTCATCGGCGTGGATGTGGATCTGCTGGTCCTGCTGATCGCTTTAGCTCCAAGGGAATGAGAGATAAAGTTTTTCAAACCTGGGATGGGAAGTGAAGAAAACAAAACTTGTTTCTCCAAAGAATTGCAGGAACTTGACTGTGGCAAGAGCATATTGTGTGTTCACGCTTTTAGCGGCTCCGATATCACTTGCGCAATTTTTCGAAAAGGCAAGTCAACAATTGCTAAATTATCCATGAGAGAAAACACCCTGCATTCAATATCCAGCGTATTTTACGCAAATACTTCAACACCGAAGCAAGTTGCTAACGCCGAGGAACAGATGTTCCTAGCAATGTAAGACGCCAGAGTAACAGACCTAAACAAATAGCGCTACTTAGCGTTCCTAAAATCCACTACAAGGCAGTGGAGGCTCGCGGCTTTGAAAAGTGGGGAAGAGATATCGATATCGACAGAAGGAACAGCGCACATTGGGGGTCCACGCCCAAACTGCCAAAATTATTTAATAATTATTACCGGTATTTTTAGGTAAAGCATCAAAAAATAAAATATATTCATATTGCATTAGCAACAAAATGATTTGTTGCTAATACAAATCACATGTCTACAAAAAAACACACTAAAACTAGAATATATAGAAAATATCTCTTGTATAATACTATAATGGATCAACCGTGGAATGTAAATAAAAAATAATTCCAAGAATTCACGGCGGAATGTCCCCTAATAAACTCGCAATAAACGAAACAACATGCTTTCGCGTTGATCTGAGAGAGGAAGTGCTACACGCCACCTCTTCCAATCATTGCAAACCAAACATATGTACGACCATTACGACGTCATCGTTGTCATGGCAACCAACTAGCTGCGCTTATACTTTTGATGACTCGACGGCTCTCGAGCGATACCTCTTCCTTAAAAGTCTGCACAAATGATAATGAGATTGTCACTGCTATCGGCGCGTACGCGAAAAGAAATAGAAATTTTCATGTGGGTTCACCTCTGTTCTATTCGATAGTGGAGTTAACGGGCAATGTGCAGGTGGCGAGATTCTTGTTGTTTCATGAAGCATTGATTTTAATATTTGAAAATAATTGAATTATTAGTTATTAGGGGGGTAACGGGAAACAGATTATTCCAAAACTAAGAAAATTTTATCATTGAATCTTAAAATATATTATTTTACTGATGAATGAATTAATAGTATTTTTTTAAATTACATTTTCTTGAGGAAGTGGCACTTCCCCTACTTCCGCTGAATAGCCGCCACTGCTACAAGGGTGAAGCCAGACCTCCCCTTTCTACCACCAACTAAAGGCCCTGCACTGCAACACTCATACAGAGTCTATTTGCAAATTCAGAAGTGGCTTGGCAACAAACTGGAACTTACCGATTGGGTTTGGATGAAAGAAGTAAATGGAGATCTTCAACCTTTGACAACCTTAGATCAACGTGCCCCAGATGCAATAATTTCAACAATATTCTGCAGCTGCACCAAGGCAGGTAGTCATTGTTCTTCAATATGCAATAACTATGAAGGCGCGTGCACTAACGCCCCTCCAGTCGAAGACGACAATTCCTCATATGAGGATGACCCGGAAGACCTGATAAAACCCCGTGACACCCCCCTAATGGACTGTTGAGCTCAATACATTCAATTTACTGTAAGTTTCATTTAAATGATCTCTTGTGAATCAATTATCTATTAATATTGTACTGAACAAGCCTGTAATTCGATTTTCAATGTTGAGAATGGAGCCAAAAATGCAGCATATGTGGACGACTCGTAAGACTTCGCGGGCCCCCCTCAGCTAATAAAGTGTTAGATCCAATAAATGTAATTAACTGTTGCATTCAAAGCATTTGTTGAATTATTATTATTAATATTGTATAGTAAGACCCTAATTGTGTTTTAAATACAAATAGAGCAAATTTTTTGGAATGACGTTCCTCTTTTCCGGCGTATTAGCTCTGTGCGTTAGGGTAGTGGGAGAAATGACGAACGATCGTGCGCGCGAGTCGGAGAAATTTGGAAATTTATTCAGCTACTATACAAATATACACGTGGAATACATCGAAAATGGTCTGGTGTCATATAAGCACTGTCGATTTTAAAGATTTTTTTGGGTTCAAAGATTACATCAAATGGAACACATTAATGCAAAAAAAAAATTGCGAATGAAGCACTTTTGACGCCAAAAATTGAAAAAGAAATTTCAGAAATGAGGTTGTTTAGTGACATTTAAAAGCGAAAACTCTCCCAATATGACGTTAATGATGACAATTTACTTGCAATGTTGTCAGACTTGGCTAACCTTCTTCATTTTCAAGTAAGCAAATTGCCAAGTCCAAGAGCATGTTTCATAAAGTAGAATAACAACTTGTGAAAGTAACTAAACAAGCGCACACCGCGCGCTTGTTCCTTATATGCTTCAGACTAACCAAAGAAGCTCCCATTTGTTCATGTGTCATATAAGCATGTCATATATGCTTCAGACTAACCAAAGAAGCTCCCATTTGTCTGTTAACCCAAACTAACCAAAACTAATTCAGACTAATGCAAAGTAACCCAAGCTAACCAAAACTAGTCCAGACTAACGTAAACTAACCCAAACTAACCCAGATTGACCAAAAGTAACCCATACTAAGAGAAACTAACCCTGGCTGTTTAGCCATACATGTATATATGAGTAATAAAAGTTTACTTACGGTACACTGTCGACTCAATTTGTTCATTTCCCAGCAAATGGCGTAAATCAAGTATATTTGCCATGAAATCATATAATTTTAAAAGACAAGCGCGCTACGCACGCTTGTCAGTAAATCAACCACAGCTAACCCAAAATAACCAACACTAAATCAAACTAGCCACCACTAACCCAAACTAACCAAAACCAACCGAGATTAATACAAACTAACCAAAACTAACCCAGACTAACCATAATTAACCAAAGCTATTCCAATCTAAGCAAAACCAACCGAGCCTAGCCAAAACTATCCCATACTAACCCAAACGAACAAAAACTAACCCAAACTAACGCAGACTAACCAAAAGAAACCCATACTAAGCCAGACTAACACTAATTAACCAAAGTAAAAAGACAAGTGCGCTACGCGCGCTTTTCTCTTCGCTATTCCAAAACAAGCAAATCCAACCCAGACTGACCAAAACCAACCCATACTAACCAAAGCTAACCCAAACTAACCAAAATTAACCCTAATTAACCAAACTAAAGAGACAAACGCGCTACGCGCGCTTGTCTATTCCCTATCCCATACTAAGCAAAACCAACCCAGACTAATTGAAACTAACACATACTAACCAAAACTATCCCAGACTAACCCTATGTAACCAAAGTATATTCCAAACTAAGCAAAACCAACCCAGAGTAACCAAAACTAGCACATACTAACCAAAACTAACCCGAACTAACCAAAACTAACGCAAGCTAACCTGGACTAACCGAAACTAACCCATACTAACCCAGACTAACCCTAATTAACCAAAATAAAAAGAAAAGCGCGCTACGCGACTTTTTCTCTTCGCTACTAACCCAAACCAAGCAAAACCAACCCAGACTAACCAAAACTAACCCATACTATCCTAAACTATCCAAAACTAACCCTAATTAACGTATTCCAGATTAAGCAAAAATAATCGAAACTAACTTTAATTAGCCAAAGAAGCGCATTGAGGGGAGCGCGCTACGCGCTTGACCAACCCCGCCCATCACAAAATCAAAATTAATTCAAAGTAACAAAACAAACGCACTACGCGTGATACTCTCTCTTAAACTAATCCAAATGATCTATTAAATTTGTATCTATTTCAATAAACTAAATGAATTAGTTTATACGATTTATTATTAAAAGTGACCCCCTTCCAGCGTAACATCTAATTCTAGTAAATAATATATTCGAATTATTGTTATTTTATTAAACAAAGCCATTAAGAATCATTATTTTTCGTCCCTCAGTACTTTTGAAACATATTCGACACGAGGCTGTTATATTTTAGAACCAAATAGAAATTACACTTGGCAACATCTACCCGTACAACAGCCAGCTGAGCCGTGCTAAGCCATCCTATATAATAATGTTTTAAGAAATACCTAGTCATGTTGACGTTTATCTCATAAATATTATATTATGGTTTTAAAGTGCAAAAACAGTTTTATTTACAATTTGTATGAAAAGAAGCTCTATATTATGTTATTATTAACATTCTGCGATCATACCTTAGGGCAAAGTGTACTGGAATTGTGTTTATTAAGAAAAAATGTATGTTAAATTTTAATTTTTATTTTCAATTTATTTTGAGGAAATGTGCTTCATCCGCAAATTTTTTTGCGTTAATGTGTCCCATTTGATGTAATCTTTCCATAGAACCCAAAAAATGCTTCAAAATCGACGGTGCTCATATGACACCAGAACCAACAAGGGTAAGTATCATAACCTGTGTGATATATTTTCGAAGCCGGTTCTTATGATTAGTGCAATGGACAGCACTAATAATCCCGAAAAATATATTTAATAACTTAATTTCAGTTTGTCTATCAATTTCCAGATTGAAAAAATAAATTATTCTAAATCGTCTTCATTCATTCTAAAGTAATTTCAGTAAAACTTCATGAATCGAATTTTTAATGGTATCAATTTCACAATGCTATTATTATTATTATTATTATTATGATATTCTCATGTTTACGCTTTCATAACCTACAAAGTTTTAGTATTATGCTGAATACACACAAAACTCAATATCGAAGTTGCCTTTTTTTCAGTCGAATCGATAAATATTCTTATATGACAACGTATTATCTGCAGAACTAATTATATTGCACTAAAATCAACAATTTTTCTTGAATTTTCAATCGTTTCCGATATACTTGACGTGTTGCGTATCTAAGAAATTCGCCACATTTTGTACCACCAGATGTCGTGTCGTGTAACGCACATAGCGCATAACTCGCTAACAGTAAGTCCCATGCCAAAAACGTATGGAAGCATTTTTGTAGGTAATTGTGGTATGAAGGTAAAAATCGATAGGAATCATCGTTTGCGAGATATAAGCGAAAACCTGAAAAAATGGTACCTTTAAACTCCCCTTCTCCTTGAGTTCACCCCTCACCTTCGGGGACTTTTGATATATATTAACCCAAGTGGAAAGTAAGCGTTAAAAATCCAACTCTCTAGAACTTTTTTCCGCCGATTTGTCTAATTTGATTGGTAATACTACTATGTATCGTTGACCTCTACTATGCAACACTTTTTTTCTTATTAAAGATTAAAAATAAAGTAAAGATTTTTTTTAATTAAAAACCTGGCCCCAGAAAGTCGTGTTACAATTGCCGGGTCCCAGTAGTGGGGTCGTTTGAGCGCCACCCGTTCTATCGAACTAAACGAAAAAAGCTCCGCTGGTGTTGTGCAGGGTGGCTAGGTCGGCTTATTAAATCAACCGTTACTTAATTTCAAACCAACAAGAAAACGTGAATATAGGCTGACTTATTAAATCAATAATTAATCAATTAACTTAACTTATCAAGAAAACACAATCTAACAAGAAACAATATATTTACTACTAAGTTCCTTTTTTTTGAAAACACAGCAACAACCTATCTGAAGTAAAATGTTAAATGGAAATGCGGTTAGTTAAGACAAATGAATGTCAAATTACTATTAAAGTAATTGATGAAATAAACAGAGCACAATATGGAGATTGTGATAGTGAAATGTTTGATTTATATTAACAGAAGGAAAACTTAGAGCGATTATATTAAACAGATAAACAAACGAATCAATGAAAGATAAAGCTTCTGTACAATACCCTAAATCCGGTCATCGAACCCTGGTGGAGGCGCCGGGCACCTATAGATACATCAGGTACTGCCTCTCGATGGCCCCGAGGGGAAGATCTAGCCGAGGTCTCGGTGTCGAGATTGGCCGATAATTGCTGCTGGCAAAGCTTGCTTCCAACCCGCTAGAAAAAGGTGGTTCTAGCCTGCAGGTAGAAGCAGTGGTCCTCCAGTAAAGGTTGTGGTCCTCCAATAAAACCCTGAAATAACCCAGTGCGCATTAGACGAAGCCCCCTTACTTTAATAAAAACCATAGCCCCCCCCCCTCCCTTGCATAAATATATTTTCCTTATAAAGCAAATTCCTCCACAAAAAATCCATGGACTTGCAATGTCCATCAGCAAATAAAAGATATACTAAGGTACAGACAACTTGACTATAAAGAAGATAGGTATGAATCACCCCTAAAGAAAATATAAACTACGATCAAAATTAAAGTTACATTAACATAAAAAAAAGGATTAAATCTATATTTTTTTTATGGCAGAGGCACACACACTAAAGGTAGATCCTATGGCGCTCGGCGAGCGGTGTGTGTGCAAAGATGTTGACTGACACGGTTCTTGAATAGTTGTAGGTTGTAATTAGTGGGAAACAGCTGTCCTGGGAGTGAATTCCACAGTGATGCAGTGCGCCAGACAAAGGAGCTCTTGTAAACCGATGTTCTAGGTTTTTCCAGTTGTAAGACGAACTGGTGCGCTCTTGCCGTCTGTCGTGACTGTCTGACAGGAGTCGCCAGGGGCGGGACGAGGTGGGCCAAATTCTGGGAACATCTGCCGTGAAAGTATCTGTAAAACAGAGACATCTCGGCAACATGTCTGCGGTGTTCCAGACCATACAGATTCCGGGTCAACTCCGGGTCGCCTACGAGGCGCACAGCTCTCTTCTGAATTGAATCCAGCAGCTTTAGGATGTGCTTTGGTGCGGCACCCCAGATATGTGAGCAATATTCTAAGCACGGTCTTATTTGCGCTTTGTAGAGCAAGAGCAACTGCTGCGGTGTATAGAGTTTTTTGTTGCGATATAGCGCACCAAGCTTCTGGGAGGCTGACTTTGCGATGTTAGCAACGTGGTCATGCCAGGACATATTGCTGTTGACCGAGACACCCAGCAGTCCGATTGACGAGGATGAAGGAATGGTCGATCCTGCCATAATGATGTCAGGGCCAGCTGTTTTGGCCCTCTTGGTAAAGGTGGCTGCTTGGGTCTTTGCTGCATTGAACTGGACCAAATTACGATCGCCCCAAGTTTGAACTTTCTCCAGGTCTTGATTAATTGCTGCAATCTGCTCCTGTCTGCGGTGATGAGTCTCAGTCCCTGGTAAGGGTTTTTCTGATCTAAAGTGTGAGACCAGGGTACTGTCATCTGCAAAACTGTAAACAGGGTTATCGTTTCGGTCAGCAGGTCATTAATATAGATGAGGAACAGAGTTGGCGAAAGTATTGCGCCTTGAGGCACGCCCGCGTTGATGGTGGCATGCCAGCTGCAGAGAGAGGCTGGCAGTCCGAAGGATGGCAGTTTGTTGAGCAGTCCGTCATGCCAAACTCTGTCGAATGCCTTTGAAATATCCAACGCAATCGCTCGAGACTCTTTGTAGTTATCAATTGCTTTACTCCATATATGAGTGACATAGGCCAATATATCTCCTGTCGATCTTTCTTTGCGAAAGCCGTATTGATTATCGCTGATTATTCTGTTGTTCTCGAGGTACTTGAGTAGTTGCTGATTGACTACACGTTCCATGACCTTGGAGGTTATTGGAAGCAAGGCAATTGGGCGATAGTTTGAGGGCGTGGTTTTCTTGCCTTTTTTTGGAACAGGTTGCACTCGCGCGACTTTCCAAGAGGATGGGTAAACCCCTTTTCCGTAAGACAGAGAAAAAAGCCTGGAAAAAACGGGTGTTAGTTCGTTGGCGCAGTTCTTTAGCACGACGGCAGTTATTCCGTCCGGTCCTGATGCCTTTTGCGTATCTAGTTCTTTATGGATTTTGCGAATATCACGGTGAGAAAACTTGACTTCTGCCATGCTAGTGTCGATGTTCGGTATGGTGGGGAGAGTCTTGCCTTGGGGGACGTCTATGGTAGAGTGCGATGAAAACATATTAGCGAGCATGTTTGCTTTTTCCTTGGCTGTAGTCGCCGTGATGCCATGTTCGTCCGTCAAAGGTGGGAGAGACCTTTTTGTAAAGTTGTTACTTACTGCCTTTGCTACCGACCAGAACCACTGGGGCATTGCAAAAGTTTATTCCTGATCCTTTGATTGTGTTTGTCCTTAGTTTCGTCGATCACACGCTTGCACTCATTTCTTGCTTCGATAAAATAATTGCGATTTTCAGCGGTCTGATTTTGCTGCCAGTACTTGTAGGCTTGCTGTTTCCTGCCTACAGCTCTTTCGCATCTTCTGTCGAACCAGAGCTTTCCTTTTGATGGTAACTTGATGGAATTTGGAATGTATGCTTCCATTCCTGAGGAGATTACTTGCGTGATCTCTTCGTAGCAGACTGACGGGTCCTCAGTGCCAAAGCAGACGTCGAGCCAAGGAAAATCTAGGTAGAACTCCCTTAGATCGTCCCAGTTTGCAGAATTGTAATGCCAGATTTTGCGAGGCAATGGTCGATCCTTCTGTATGGGTGGCAATTCACAAATCGTTGTAATAAGTTTGTGGTCGGAAGTACCTAATGGCGGACCAACCGTAACTTTGTACTGATCAGGTTTGGTGGTCAGAAAAAGATCCAGGAGAGCGGCGAATTCGCCCCTCTCTGAGATTCGAGTTGGTTCGTCTACAAGTTGAGTAAGCCCGCAGCTGATGGCAAATGCTTCAGCTTCTCTACCTTCGTTGTCGGTCTTGATGTGATGTTTGAGCCAGTTTGTGTTGTGGGCAATGAAGTCTCTTAGAACGATTATTTCTGAACTGGGGTGATCGACCTGTATTGAGTCAAAAGTGGTAGATAGTGTTGAAAAAAAGCTTTGGTAGGCTCTGTCGCTCGGAGAGCGATGGAGACAACATATAAACTTGGTTAATCCCTTGGCGGTGAACTTGAGCCACATTACGTCAAGGTTGTTCGGTTCGAGTGTTTCCTCGCGGTGACATCAAAGGTCGCTTCGGACAAAAAGGCATATTCCGAACTTATATCTAAAT